>JARHVA010002279.1:0-207500 GCA_037957365.1 Torreya grandis | reverse complement strand
TTTTGAATATCAACCACTTTTTATGCATACTCTAGAAGTGTTTTGATGTAAAGATGAAGTAATGATTCCACTTTTGACACCCTATAAAAATCATCTATTACAAGATTTTCATTTTATTTCATAAAATTGATCTTTTCTTTAAATGATTGTATCATATTATTTATATATTCCTTAGGTTTACCATCATCTTTAAAATACTTTGCATTAATACATGTTAAATCATGATGCAAAGATTGAGTAAATTTGGTTATCTCTTTAATCAAATTTATAATTTCTATCTACCCCTATTTCAACACTGAGTTTCTCCATTCAAGATTGTTTTTGCATACATATAATGTCCCATCATTCAAAATTGCCACATTATTCTTTGATAAAAAATTTATCACACCATACTTCTAGATTTCAATCATTTGGTTAATTACATCTGTCTATTTCGTTTCATCTTTCTCCCATAAGATGTTTTGTATCTTCAAATCTTCAATGGTAATTATAGTTTTGTCATATATATTCTTCAAAACATTAATATATTTGGTTACTCCTTAGATTATCCCATCTAACCAATCTTTGAATACTTTTGTTACCATCTTACTTTTATGTATTTGATCAAGCATTTTATAATTAATTGGAGATTTTGGATCAAAAGATAGGGGAAACTAAAAAATGAATTAAAGACCTAGATTATGAATGGAATAAATGTATTTAACCATCGAGCGTAATGCCTATTTCAATTCCTTCTTATCTATTTCATCCTACCATGTTTAATTTACTATTTTCTTGGTGGATGTTTCAAGATGATGTACATGTACAACTCTTGATGCAAATCCAAGGTTTATTATTTCTAATATATAATCTTGTGTTGTGGGATTTTGAACTTCATTATTCATCACTAGTTGAGCTATCTTTACACTCCAATTTCTAGTATTAGGATCAATGTCTACTTTGAAAGTGAATTTTAGCTTTTTAGATTTAGGAGCTTTCCCTAAACATGTACTGACCATTTCCTCTAATGGTAAATAAAATGGAACTATTTTCCTTTTCTCATTAATTAAATTCTATAACCATTGAGGTGTAGTAACAAGGGTTTCCTTATCATTAATAAATTACTTTGAAGGCGTATCTTGTAATTTTATTGAAATGGTAGAATCCAATTTGATTCCCACCTATTGATCTATATTAGTTCCCTCTTCCATTGATGAATCAGGACCTTAATAACTTATCATCCTATCTGATTCTTCTTTAGCACTTAGATCCAAAATCACTTTTCTTGGAGATTATTTCTTCTTCCAGTTCTTAGCTTTTGACTTGGTGGTGCAATTAGGCAAATTACTTAAAAGGGTTTTCTTATAATTTTTGGAGGTAGAATCATTTTTAACCACTAATTTTGAAACACTTGCATTATAGATATCAATAAGCTAATTAAAAGAGCTTACAAGATATGATGGTTCATTGATAGGTACATATGGTTAAAGATCTTCAATTTGGATTTTTCCCAGTCTCTATTATTTTAACCATTTTTTAGTTCTTCTTATTACAGGTAAGTTTTTAACTTCAATTCAATTTTCTTCATCTTTATTCCAATCAACTTATAGAATAGGTTTCTTCTCTACCTATTCGTACTGAGGATCAATCATATCCTTACCATCATTTGTTATATCAAAAATATCCATCTTTATATTAAAAGTAATTATTTAGCCTAAAGAAAATATACACCAAAGTCTTCTTCTGACTTTGAACTCATCTGAGCAACCTTTCTAGTAGTCTTTTATTTGGGGAATACATGAAAAAAATTCCAAACTCTAAATGATCTTTAGCAAAACCATTGATATCAAATTTAGGCCTAGCCTTATAATACTAAAAATTAAACTTTTTTAGACCCACTTCCAAATTTAAGGCATAAAAAAATGATTGGTATATATAATGACCAAGTTTAATGGGAAAAGATATACATGACTCCCTTTTTGTTAAGACTTTCTTGTCTATATGATCCAATTGCCTACATAATTTAATTAACACAAAGTAGTCAAGGGCATATCTAGGTAATTTCATAGGTTTACCTTCAAAACCTCTAACTCTAATATAGGTGAATTTGGAAAATTGAATGAAATAGCTACCATATATGCTAATCAATTGCATAGCTTCATCAGACATTCTTTTATTATATTAGTTCATAAACCATTTTACTAGTGAAAACATCATTATCCCTTTTGTAATTTTCATAACATTTTTATATTTGTAAATGGGGATAATAATCATAAATTATGATGTCGTCAATTAAGGGTTTATGAGGTAACCCTATACATTCTTTTGTAGATGTCAGACAGTAGAAAATATATGAAGACATAAAAAAATTTACTCTTGAAGAGATTACTTAAACCCTGATGTAAGCAGTCTGCTATGATCTCTAACTAGTCTAGATATTGTTCTCCACTAAAAATTACTTGAATAAATAAGTACATCCAGTCCTCCCAAAACAATGCTTAAGGACTACCTTCCAGTGTATGTAACAACATGACAATATCTTTCACTTCTGGTTAATTCTCCCCATCTTAATTTCCTAGTTTTATAATACTAAAAATTAACCACTAATTTTGAAAAACCTACATCATAGAAATCAATAAGTTAATTATAAGAGATTATAAGAGATGATGGTTCATTGATATGTACATATGGTTGAAGATCTTCAATTTGGATTTTTCCTAGTATTTGTTCTTTTAACCATTTTTTAGTTCTTCTTATCACAGCTAGGGTTTTAAATTCAATTCAATATTCTTAATATTTATTCCAATCAACTTTTGGAATAGGTTATTACTCTACCTATTCATACTGAGGATCAATCATATCCTTACCATCATCCATTATATCAACAATATCCATCTTCATATTGAAAGTAACTATTTGGCCTAAACAAAATCTGCACCAAAGTCCTCTTCTGACTTTGAACTGATCTGAGCAAACTTCCTAGTAGTCTTCTATTTGGGGAATACATGAAAAACATTTTCCAAAATCTAAATGATCTTTATCAAAACCCTTGATATCAAATTTAGGCCTATCCTTATAATACTAAAAATTATACTTTTTTAGACCCACTTCCAAATTTAAGGCATCAAAAACTAATTGGCATATATAATGACCAAGTTCAACGGGCAAAGATATGTGTGACTCTCTTTTCATTAAGACTTTCTTATCTATATGAGCCAATTGCCTACATAGTTCAATTAACACAAAGCAGTCAAGGGCATATTTGGGAAATTCATAGGTTCAACATCAAAACCTCTAACTCTAATATAGGTGAATTTGTAAAATTGAATGAAATAGATACCATATATGCTAATAAATTACATAGCCTTATTAGACATTCTTTTATTAACATTCCCTGTTAGTTCATAAACCATTCTACCAGTGAAAACATCATTAACCCTTTTGTAATTTTCATAATGTTTTTCATTTGTAAATATGGATAATAATCATAAATTATCATGTCTTCAATTAAGGGTTTATGAGGTAACACTATCCATTATTTTTTAGATGCTAGGGAGTAAAAAATATATGAAGATATATAAAAAAAATTTACTCCTTAAGAGATTGCTTAAACCCTGATGTAAGCACTTTGCTATGATCTCTACCCAGTCTAGATATTATTCTCGAATAAGAATTACTTAAATAAAGAAGTACATCTAATCCTCCCAAAAGAATTCTTGAGGACTACCTTCCAGTCTATGCAGTAACACGATAATATCTTTCACTTATGGTAAATTTTCCTCATCTTTATTTCCCACTTTTATAAATCCACACACAATAAACTTTTTTATTCTAACCAAAAGAGTACACGGGTTCAAGCTTGATTTCTACCAATTCTTTTATACTCATAGATTTTGACTCAATGAAAGTTTTAAGGGAATAAATGAGAATCTACAAAAATACATGTTTTTAACAAAATTTCTCATGATGAACCGAAGGTGAGTGGATTTTCAAGAATATTCAATGGTAAACTTTGAACCTACTAATTGTCAATTGTTGAAAAATGTTCAAGTTCGGTGGTTCAAGATAACAAATTCCTTCACAAACCCAGACAACAAGAGAATGATTTCTAATAACAAAGGGATGAATCGAAGAGTCAACATATTTACCAATAAAGTAAAATGATATATCAATTCATGCTCGAGGGAGAATTATGAAAAATTGAATAAGGGTAAATACAAGGGTAACAATTGGCTTTGACTGGGGACTGCATTTTATGCCAAAATGTAGAGAACTCAGAATCTCTAGTTTTGCACAAACTAATAAAAAACAAAGGGACAAAAAGGGAAATGTTAGAGCAAACTAAATATAAAAACAAATAGGTGTCACACACAAACAAAAATAAAACAACTATGTAAAAAATAGGGGACACTTGTTTTATAATTGATATGGCTTAAGGTCTTGTCCATTATAAGATAGGGGTAGAACAAATTCATCTAAATATTTTAATTTGAAAGAATTAGGGTCTGGTACCTAATGAATTTTGAATGGTCCTCCTTAAATGAATCAAACTTACCATGTGCTCCTTTAGGTTCTCTTCTCTTATCCCATAAAATCACTTCATCTCCTTCCATGAATTTTTTGGGTATAATTTTTTGATCAAAGATTTTCTTAACTCTGGTTTTATGAGTAGTAATGAAATCAACTAGTTTGTTCCTTTATTTGTCAATTTTGTTTAAATACATAATCATCTTTTCTAGAGAATCCTAAAAATATTGATCTTCAATGACCTTTTATAATTTGGTTGCTAATAGTTCAAGAGGCAACAATAATTGAGCTCATATTCCATAAACTAGCTTAAAAGGTGTCATTCCTATTACTCTTTTTGAGGTTACCCTATCAACCCAAAGTGCTTCATAATTTTTTTTATGTCAATCTCTATAATTATCATTCACCAATTTTCTCATGATGGTTATAAAAATTTTGTTACTAGACTCAGCTTGACCATTTCCTTGAGGAAAATAGTCTAATAAGTGAGAAGGAGAGATACTATGGTCATAACAAAAGGAGATGAGTTTAGATGAAGAAAATTTGATATCATTATCTACCATGATTTTCTAAGGAACACCAAAGTAGACTAGTATATTTTCTTGAAGAAAATCTCACAGAACTTTGAGGTGGTTCTCTTCATAGGGATTGCCTCCACCCATTTTTTAAAATAGTCTATGGTTGTTAAAATGTATGTCTAGCACTCAAAGAAGGTGAAAGGGGTCCAATGAATTCTAAGCCCCATTTCTCGAAAGGCTCTTCAATCACAACTATCCTTAAAGGTAATGCTGTAAATTACAGTTTTTTTGAAAATATCTTGCACTTCTCATAATTAGCCACCCATCTATATGCATCTTTAAACATGCCAGACCAATAATAATAATTCCTAAAAAATTTAAAGGCTATAACTAAGGAATGGAAATGCCCACTGTAGGCTTCATCATGGAAAACATTCAAAAGCTTATTATACTATTCTTTATCTACACATGTCAAAAAAGTTCCATTTATTCCCTTTTTATACAAGACATCACCCCAAATGACATATTTTGCTTCTTTTAATCTTAGGTTCCTTTTTTTTATTTTGGGGATAAGTGGATAGGACAATGTCCATAAGTAAGATAATGAGCCATATCTACAAACCATGGATCTTGTAAACTCACTAACAAGATAGTGGGAAGTTCCTCCTCTTTTTCTTCTTTATTTTTAGTGATTAGTCTACAAAGGCCTTGGCCTCAAATTAATTTAGTTGGATTGATATCAAAGTCATATTCTTGAATTTTAGCAACCCATGATGCTCTATTATTTATCCCCATATCTTGTTGAGTCAGAATGCTCTTGATAGCTGAGCTTGGTACAAATACAATTGAGTGAGAATGAAGTATGTAGTACCTAAATTATTTGATAGCTTTTACTACAACAAAATATTGTTTTTCAATCAATGAATATTTAAGTTCATGTTTCTTAAGAGGAAGAATCATGAAGGCTATTGGATATTCTATATTCAATTCACTTTTCTATAGTAAAATACTAGACATGGTGTGTTTTGAAGCATAGTAATAAATAATAAAATATTTTGGAAATTAGGATTTATCAAAGTAGGTACCTATGTTATCACTTCTTTAACATTTTCAAAAGCCTTCTTAGTAGCTTCATTCCACCTAAATGTTTGTTTTTTACTCATCATTCTGACAATATGTTGTATAATCTTAGCAAAATCAAGAATGAATCTTCTAGGGAAATTAACCTATCCAAAGAAAGATTTAACTCCAATTTTATTTGAGGGAAGGCTTAACTATCAAATTATGTTAACTCGCTCTAGGTTGATCTTGATTCTATCTATCAAAACTAAATGCCTTAGTAACTTACCTTCTATCACATAAAATACTAACTTTTTTGGATTAATAGATATTCCATGGTCTCTGCATCTTTTCAAAATATTCTCAAGATATTTTAGATGATTTTATCTCTTTTTAGAGAAAACAATAAAATCATCAAGATAAATAACAATAACTTTATCTATCAAGTCTTTAAAATATGAGTTCATTACTAACTAAAAATTTGCACCAACATTAATAAAACTAAAAGGCATATGACCATAGGTGAAAGTTCCCCATGGCATTTTGAAAATGGTTTTATGTTGATCTTGTTCAACCACACCTATTTGATTATAACCAGATAACCCATCTAACATGGGAATCATCTATGATCTAGCAACTATTTGTAAAATATGATCCGTTATGGGTAAGGCATAATTATCTTTTAGGCTAGCTTGATTTAAGTTCCTAAAATAAACAAAAATATTTATTTCTTCATTTTGCTTGTGTACTAGGACAATATTTGCCACCCAAGTAGAGTGGTGAATTGGGTAGATAATCCTAGCTTTTGGCATTTTATCAACTTCTTTATAAATGGCATTTATAACTTTTGGGTTGTATTTTCTTAATTTCTACCTGAATGGTGTTGCATTTAATTTTAAAGGAATATGATGCTAAAATTTACCACTTCTAAAAATTTTCAAATCATCATAAAACCAAGCGAAGACATCTTTATATTTAGTTAGTAAATTGATTAACTCACATCTCTCTTCTAGTGAGCAGCATTTACCAATGGAAACCCCTTTAGGATCAATTTTGTTTCCAATATTTACCTTTTTACAATATACCAATTTATCAGGGGCTTGAGCATGTTTGCCTTTGATGTATTTATCTTGTCAAATGAACAAATTTTGAAGAGAAACTAGACCTCTAGGAATATTGTTTCCTTTGAAATAAATTACTCCATCATTTGAATTGATTCCAAGATCAAGATTAAACTCTTTACACTCTATTTTAGATCCTTAAAAATAAGTCCTTGTAAATATCTCAACACTTTTTAAGAAATTTTTAATTTGTTGATTATTTTCAAAAACTTTCAAGTATTCATAATTATCTAGGACATTAGGACAATAGATCAACTCTATTCTATATGATTTTTCTTTGAAGTCAAGATGAGGAAGTAGAAGAGAAGCTGATATTACCATAGAATCTACCTGTGTGTTATGATCTCTTGGAATTGAATCAATAAATAAGGCATCAAAATGTTTTATTTCATCCCAAACTCTATTTATATAATGTCTCAATCTTTCATTCTTAACAATAAAAATATCTCTTACCTATTTAACAATCAATTCTACATCTCCTTTTACTTTGAGTATTTTTATTCCTTTTCCTTTGGCTTAATTTAGTTTGAGCAATAGAGCTTCATACTCTATGGTATTATTAGTATTTTTAAACTCTAACTTAAAGGAGTCATGAAAAAAATTACCTTCAGGGGAAATCAGAACTACTTTTTCTCTAGAGCCAGTAGTGGTGCAACTACCATCAAACTCTATGATCCATAGATCCTCTGAATGAGTGTATTTTAAAATATATCCTTCCTTCACATCCTTATAAAAAAATAATAATTACCAAATTTCCATTCCTCAAATAATATCTAAGATTTAGGATCATCAGAAGGGAACACAATAAACCTATATTTAGTTTTAGGGTCTAGCTTTACTTTTCATTTTCCCACTAGAATTGTAGCTTCTGATCAATCTAGTTTAATTTCCCCACCTAGATCTTTGCAAAATGTTCTGCTCAATAGCATTCTGTAACTGGTAGGGATGTCTGCCACTAAAATAGTTAACTTCAATCTTTTATCAGGGTAGGCTATAAGAACAACCTATGCATCTTTAATCTACCCAAGTAGAAGAATCTACTTACCATCCATAGAATAACACTTACCAAATGTTCTTGTAAGGGATAAACCCAAGGCTTTAGCTATAGAAGAGGGTATGATGTTATCAGAAGCACCTGAGTATATAATACAATTATTGAGTTTATGACCATTTATAAATAAGAAAACATAAAATAGGTTAGTTTTCTTATAAACCAAATTAGATGTATCATTAGATGCATTGATGACCATTTTGGGCATGCATGCAGGTCATTCTGGTGGAGAAGTAAATAGTTTAGCAATTGATGACTCAACATTAATATTTTATAGACTATTGGATTCAGTTCATGAATGATCACCTTTAACGTATTTCACCAATTTATCAAGCTCTTTAGGATTTAACTTAAGGTATTCAATACGAGATATTTGAATTCTTGAAGTCCTATAAAATTCAATAATATAAAATGAAGTTTCATGATCAGATCTTTGTAGTAATTAAACATCTTGAATTTTTGAACCAGTGTCAGGAGTTCTAGTGAGAGGTTCCTTACTTTTGACAGGCATTCCTTGAGAATATTGAATGTTTGGAGATTTCAAATTCTTTTGACTTTGAGTCAATACAACACATGAAGGATCCTCTAGAGTAACCAATACATTACCACCTCTTTCTGAGTTAAAATCATATTCTAAAATTTATATTTCAGAGTCATCAGGTTCCTCAGAGTTCCTTTCTTCCTTAGTTGTTTCTCCCAACATATCTTTATTAGTAGCCATTTTAGCATATCTAACCATCTTTAGGAAAGAATTTCCATCATGATTATTAGTCAAATTAAAGTCTCACATGTTCCCTTTTCTATGGGGAACTTCAATAGCTAGCCTTAGTTGTGTTGGTATAAGTTAAAATGTCTTACCAATATTTACCCTTCAGATGACATCTTGATATGGTTTTTAGAATGGAATACTAGCTTTAGGCATTTGTCTTTTTACAGTGGTCATATCATTAACTAGCCTTTTAACCACATGATATGAAGGGGATGAGGATTGAACATTAGGCGTTTGAACTTCTTTTTTTCATTTTCTAGCCATGATAAGATCATCTACTAATCTAACTTCCATTATTTATGCATCCACTAAAGTGGAAAATCGACCTCTTCTTAGGTGAAAAGTAATATTATGAGGCATAGAGTTGATAAAAAAACATTTTTGATTTTTTGGAGTCAACCTTTTAGCAGTAGGAAAATTTTCTTTTGCATTTTTGAATAGAGGATTTATATTAGCTCTGAGATTTAGAGGTCCTATGACTGCTCCCCAAGGCTAGGCCATTGGTAAAAAGTTTATGTCAGAAGGGATGACAGTGTCGAATAGAGTTAAATCTTGATAAACAATGAATACCAAGGGTTTATGAGGGCTAGGAGGCCTACTTCTATCTCTTTTAATAGGAATAAGATTAGAAGAAAAATTTAGGTTTAGTAGTGCTTGAAAATTAGGATCATCAATTCCTTCTCTGCTTAAAGATCTTGTATATATTCTAAACTCAAACTTGTTAAATCATAACTGAACACCAACTATTAATTAATATTATATTCTTGACTTCTTGAGGCTTTAGGGACTTAATTTCTAATTAATTTTTTATCTTGTCTTCTTCTTTGCCTAAGCAACGATAATCTTAAATTGTCAACCAATTCTTCTTCTCTTTCTAATACTCAACTTGCTCTTATATAATCATCAATATTTCAATGAGTGTGCCATGTAGGGGTATTTAATTAACTGATTATGTCTTCTTGATCATCTTCAAAACCAATATTAGGTTGTACAATATGAATTATGTTCTCATGGAGAAGCACCATCTTGTTTCATATTAGGGTGATTGATCATAAACAATGATTCGATCTTCCCCAATAGAGTCACTAAAAATCTATTGGTTGATAGATTTGTCCTATTTTGATAATGTTTATTTTGACCCTTTAACTTGTTATTTTTAGAACAAATAATTAAACAATAGTTGGGTAAATTTTAATAAATAATTTCCCTCTAAATTAAGGTATAGCTCCCCTTTTAAAGATCTTTAATGAATAAAAACTACACTAGCATTTAAATGTACTTTTAACCAAAAAGCATTTAAGGTAGACTAACATCCATACATCACTATGTTATGAATTTATTATTTTCTTTCTATGAATATATTCAATGACAAAACACACAGATTCTGTATGTAATAAAGATCAAGCACATATATATATATATATATATATATATATAAACCACTAGATTTTATGAACCAATAATAATTGATAGAATGTATATGATAAGACTCTCAACATAAAAAAAATTACCACATTTAAATCACAAATTTAAATAGAAACTCATCTTCATTCACTCAAAATGAATATATTTAAGTCTGTAATAACTATTTGTCTCTTTCATTCATAGATGAAATAAAGAGGGAAACATCACATTATAAAAGCAAAGTTCAGCCAAATTCCAACTTTTTGGACCCTTTACATGTCCCATTTAAAACATATATATAGTTTTTCACTTGTAACTATTCTTTAAACTTAGAGTTAAATAAACTCTAACCCTTAGTAGGATTTAGTTTTCAAAACTGATTTAAAAGATAGAACCTTTAGGTAAAGTATCTAACTTAAAATAGAAAGCTTGAAAATGGCATGATCACTACTAAGGAGGTGCATTGGAATATTTTGATTTTTTTCTCCATAAAAGAGACACATTGCATTTTCCATTCCTTAAATGCAGTAATGAATTATTGGATTTCTAGATAATTAGGAACTCTAATATGTTTAATTTTTTGTTTCTAGACCTCCTTAATCTTCTGAATATCAGCCACTTTTTTTGCATACTCTAGAAGTATTTTGATGCAAATATAAAATAATGATTCCACTTTTCACACCCTGGAAAAATCATCTATTACAATATTTTCATTCTGTTTGATGAAACTAATCTTTTCTTTAAATGATTGTATCATCATATTGATATCTTATTCATGTTTGCCATCATCTTTCAAATACTTTACATTAATACATTCTAAATCATGATGTAGAGATTGAGTAAATTTGGTTATCTCTTTAATCAGCTTTATAAGTTTTATCTACCCCTATTTTGACACTAAGTTTATCCATTCAAAATTCTTTCTATATACATATAATGTCCTATCATTCAAATTTTCCAAATTCTTCTCTGATAATTTTTTATCCCACCATACTTTTAAATTTCAATCATTTGGTTAATTATAGTTATCTATTTTGTTTCATCTTTCTCCCATAATCCATTCTTTATCTTCAAATCTTCAATGGTAATCAGAGTTTTATCATATATATTATTCAAACCATTAATATATTTGGTGCCTTCTTGGATTATCCCATCTAACCAATCATCAAATACTTTTGTTACCATCTTAGTTATATGTATTTGATCAAGCATTTTTTGATTAATTGGATATTTTGGATCAAAATATAGGGGAAACTATGAAATGGACTAAGGACCTACATTATGAATGACATTAATGTATTCAACCATTGAGCACAATGCCTATTTTAGTTCCTTCTTATCTCTTTCATCCTACCATATTTGATTCACTATTTTCTTGGTGGATGTTTCAAGATGATGTACATCTACAGCTCTTGATGCAACTCCAAGGTTTATTCTTTCCACTATATAATATTTTTTTATGGTATTTCAAACTTCATCATCATCATTGGCCAAGCTATCTCTACACTCTAATTTCCTGTATTAGGATCAATGTCTACCTTGGAAGTGATTCTAAGCTTTTTAGATTTAGGACCTTTCCCTAAACATCTACTGACCATGTCCTCTAATGGTAAAGAAAATGGAACTATTTTCCTTTTCTCATTAATTTAATTTTGTAAGAACTGAGGTGTAGTAACTAGGGTTTCCTTATCAGGAGTAAGTTGCTTTGAAGGGGTATCCAATAATTCTATTGAATTAGTAGAATCCAAGGTGATTCCCACCTATTGATCTGTATCAGTTCCCTCTACCATTGATGAATCAAGACATTGATCACTTATCATCCTATCTGAGTCTTCTTTAGCACTTAGATCCATAATCACCTTTTTTGGAGATTCTTTCTTTTTCCTATTCTTAGCTTTTAACCTGGTGGTGCAATTTGGCAAATTGCTTACAAGGGTTTTCTTAGACATTTTGGAGGTAGATTCTTTTTAACCTTTGATTTTGAAACACCTACATCATAGATATCAATAAGTTTATTAGAAGAGCTTACAAGAAATGATGGTTCATTGATAGGTGCATATGGCTGAAGATCTTCAATTTGGATTTTTCCTAGCCTCTATTCTTTTAACCATTTTTTAATTCTTCTTATCATACATAGGGTTTTAACTTTAATTTAATTATCTTCATCTTTATTCCAATCAACTTCTAAAATAGATTATTTCTCTACCTATTCATACTAAGGAGCAATCATATCATTATCATCATCTGTTATATCAGTAACATCCATCTTTAGATTAAAATTAACTATTTGGGCTAAAGAAAATCTGCACAAAAGCCTTCTTTTGACTTTAAACTCATCTAAGCAACCTTACTAGTAGTCTTCTATCTAGAGAATGTGTGAAAAACTTTTTCCAAATTTTAAATGATCTTTAGAAAAACCCTTGATATCAAATTTAGGCTTAGCCTTATAATACTAAAAATTAAACTTTTTTAGACCCACTTATAGATTTAAGGCATCAAAAACTGATTGGCATATATAATGACCAAGTTCAATGGGAAAATATATATGTGACTCTCTTTTCATTAATAGTTTCTTATCTATATGAGCCAATTGCCTACATAATTCAATTAACACAATGTAATCAAGGGCATATCTAGGTAATTCATAGGTTCACCTTCAAATCCTCTAACTCTAATATAGGTGAATTTGGAGAATTGAATGAAATAGATACCATATATGCTAATAAATTACATAGCCTCATCAAACATTATTTTATTAACATTCCCTATTAGTTCATAAACCATTCTACCAATGAAAACATCATTAACCCTTTTATAATTTTCATAATTTTTTTTCATTTGTAAATGGGGATAATAATCATATATTATGATGTATTCAATTAAGGGTTTATGAGGTAACCCTATCCATTATTTTTTACATGCTAGGCAATAAAAAAAATATGAACACATATAAAAAATTTATGCCCTAAGAGATTGCTTAAACCCTAATGTAAGCACTCTGTTATGATCTCTACCGAGTCTAGATATTGTTCTCCACTAGAAATTACTTGAATAAAGAAGTACATTTAATCCTCCCAAAAGAATTCTTGAGGACTACCTTCTAGTATATACAATAACACGCCAATATCTTTCACTTCTGGTAAATTTCGTCATCTTTATTTCCCACTTTTATAATTCCACACACAATAAACTTTTTTATCCTAACCAAAAGAGTACATGGGTTCAAGCTCAATTTCTACCAGTTCGTTTATACTCATAGATTTTGACTCAATGAAAGTTTTAAGGGAATAAACAAGAATCAAAATAAAGACATGTTTTTAACAAAATATCTCATGATGTACTGAAGGTGAGTGGATTTTCAAGATTATAAAATAGTGAAATTTGAACCTATGAACCATAAAATGTTGAAAAAGGTTCAAGTTTAGTGGTTTAAGATAATAAATTCCTTTTCAAACCAAAACAACAAGCAAATTATTTCTAATAATAAAGGGATGACTTGAAGAGTGAACATAATGATCAATAAAGGAAAATGATATATCAATGCTTGCTCGAGGAAGAATTATGAAAAATCAAGTAAGGGTATATACAAGGGTAACACTTTTAAAGTAATATTTCAAAATATGTATAAATAGTTAAGCCCAAGGTATAAACTAGAAGAAGCATTAAAATTATAGATGTACAAGAATGCACTAGATATAATTATTGTGATATTCTAGAGAAGGTTAGTTGTTAACAACACATTGGCATTGGCATATGAAATATCCATCAATATTGATATGAAACTCAATCCTCATGTACTTGGTGTACCTAATGTCCACAATGGCTTCTCAACATTGAATCCAACCCCACATGTAAAGTAGAACATCCTAGCATTCAATCAAAATTAGTTGTAGATGTTGCCTCCTTTGACATAAGCAAAACAATTAAATTATAGTTTATTGAAAAATCATGTGAAAGGCAATAGTTACCAATAAAATAAAAAATTAGCCAAATATTATGTTGTTGTTTTATAAGGCACTAAATTTATAAAGGAAGAGTTGGAGGCTATTTAAAAGATGGTCCAAAAGTTGAGAAATGACTTCCTATGCATGCAAAGGAAGATGGGTAATGTTAATACCCCAAATGTTAGTTAGAATCCTAGATTTCAAAGGTAGAATAAAGAATTCAATAGGCTTATGAAAAATATGGATTAGCCTAGAAAACTTCCAAAGATCAACATGGTAAAAATGACTGTACCTAATTGGTGCAAAATTCATAATACTTATCAACATGGTGAGATTGACTGCATTGAATTTTATGTAGAATTTGAAATCTTTCAAAGGGAGGTGATAAGACAGGACCAGATGCATAATCCACTAGAATCCCATCAAGATCTTGGACCTCCAAACACTTCCATGTTCTTTGAGACTCATGGGTTTCCCTTTTCAAGTGAAGATGACAACATACCAAAAGACAACACAGAAGATGTCCTTATTTTTCATCAATTTTAGAAAGGTTGATGAAGGGGCATCCCATGAGGACCCCAAAATGGTTTCAATTTTTTGTCTTGAATTGGTCTATAGGTATATTGAAAAATTTAGAGGATATTTGAAGTCCATAGGATGAGTCTAGTTGGTCTAAAGAGGCATAGAATTTGAACTATTGATTTTTCCACCAAATGTATTATTTGAAAATTTGAATAGTGTTAAGTCTTTTTTAATGATTTTTATGCATTTTGAGATGGTGAAAATTGTTCATCAACATTTCAATGGGATTTAGACCCTATATAAGTTACATAACATGTTCATGAGTCAAGGTACAATGTAGTCATATTATGTAAGATCATGAAAAGTGCAATAAAACCAACCTCTATGTAGTCAAAGGCATCAAGATTCAGTTATGCCTCATATGGAGTTAGTTTTAGATAAAAGACAATGGTTCCATTTTAAGGATTGGGATGGAAAATGTATTAACAAGATGGAATGAAGAAATTTATAAAATTTTGTAGTCTCTACTATGTTTTTAAAATAAAGGAAAGACATACCCTATAAGAGGTCTTTGTTGAAACTTGTATGTAATGTGATTGAAGAAATAATAGAAATTATATATGTTTCCTAGTGTAATTTATGACTAACACATATTTTTTTGTAGAGAATTCTTTGAAGGAATGCAAGGAAGAGAGACCCTATCCAAGAAATTGCATAACAAACCCTATTATGAGGTCTTTTGATGTTGTTACTAGCTGTGTGTGATTTGTTGATGAATGAATGAAATTGAAACTTGTTTCCAAGTGTGATTAGATAATAAGTAATGATTTTTATGTGAATGTTTGTTTCAAGTAACATCAAAAATGAAATCTTATTTAGAGAATGTAGAAACATAATTATACTCTGTAGTATTCAATTTGTCAAAATTGACTGTTAGTCATAATGAAGTACATAAAGTAGGGTTGAACATTGTTTTAAAATATCTCTGGAGATTCTTCTTGTTTTGAGAGTCTATAAAAATAAATAAATAATGAATAAAACTTTGATGTTTAGACAAATGCCCTGTAGACTCTTGTTCTCTATATAAAGCAACATTAGGTGAACTAAATGACTATTCCCATAAAGAAGTTATAGATTCAATTAGAAAATACTTGGAGAAGGCCTTGATAAATGTTTTGAATGTGATTTAATATTTTTATCAACTTTACCTTATTTATCATTGATTTTTATTTATACTTACATAAACATAGACCTATAAATTGTGATTGTATTCACAGTTAGTTTGAATATGTCCAAGAAAACTAGAATATAGGTGATGTCCAAAGGAATTAAAGAATGGATGAGGTGTCTACATGTAATAAAAATCTAAACCATTAATAATAGTACCTTGAAAGTGTTTAAAAACTTTAAAAAATAATTTATACCATTCTCAAGTAGATATAGAGTTGTATAAACCCTAGTTAGGGTTTCTATATTAAAATGTTCATAGTAGGAGATTGAACCATCAAAAAGTGACAAAACATGGTGGAAATTTGTATCTTGAAGTGTGTTAATATATTTTAGGAATTATGGAGGCATTAATTACATGTCCATACATTGTTAAGAGATTGAGTGCATAAGGAACCCTAACAGACCTAATAAGGGTAAATAGTGGCTTAAAGAGGGTCTGAAAAGTGGTCTAAACTATGATTTGAAGGTTAAGACTTGGTAAGGAAATAGAACATATAAAAAGGTATCTATAAATTTTTATGGTTTCTTTTGAATCATTGTATTTTTTTGTACAAATCATTATTGATTGATGATAGGGTTACAAGGACTATTGGCAAGTTGATAGAATTGTGTAGAGTGTGTAGATTCTTGGGAAGAGTATTAAGAGTTGTGGACTATGAAGAGAGATGTTGACATGTGATTGATTGGTCAATGATACCCAGATAATCATGATTGAAACATTTTAAAACCAATCCTTTCATTATGATTATACACAATACCCCTTAACAAGAAGTGTAAACCATTGTTGTTGAATCAATGTATCTTAAGGAAAGATGTAGAGTGAATGTGTTTGATATATGCTCTAAATAATTTTGGTTTCAGAGCCAAGGGAAGATTTTATGGATTATTGATGGATTTGATAATATATGTTTTGAAGTGAAATGTAGGATAGTTAATCAATGAAAGTGCCCCATGGAGAGAGCTAACAGAGATGAGGATGATTTGGTCAAGATAATGACCCAATTGCCTTCTCCATTTGTTATGAGAATGGAGGCCATTGAATATTTTCTCAAGGAGAGAGAACAAAGAGTATAAATATAAGGTGATGTATACATCAAGGTGAGGTAGTACCTTTACAAGTAAGGATTGATGGGAGAGAATAGGGATGTGGTTTAAGGGAGACCATAAGAGCATGCAATAGTAATGCAATAAGGGATGGGACAACACCATGCAAGGCATATTAGACCATTGACATATGATAGATTGAGAAGGGAATAAGTTTCAATGAGGCAAGGAACAAGATAGAGATTTCAAGGGCAATGTTGAAACTGACATAGAGAGGGACATAAGGTAATAAAGTGATCAAGGTAAACAAAAATATGAAAAAATAGAGAGAAGAGAATGAGAATAAAGGGTATGAAAATAATAATTCATTACTCATGAGGAGAGTCTTATTGCATCATAATCAAGCTAAGGAACTATCCCAAAGGATAAGTCTATTCAAAAGTACATGAAAGTCAAGAAGTAAAGTATACAATTTGGTTATTGATAGAGGTAATAATAACAATATAGTTTCTTTGGAGTTTGTGTAGAAGTTAGGTTTGAAGAGAATGCCACATACACAACTATACAAGGTTATATGGGTTCGAAAAGGACATTAGATATCGGTAAGTAAATAAATTTGTGTTGAGTTTTAGATATGAAGATATAAATATCAAGTGTTATGTGATATTTTGCCTATAGATGTGTGTTATTTATTGCTAAGGAGGCCATCACAATTTGATAAGAATTTTGTACATGATAGTCAAGCTAACACATAAACTATTAAGTAGCATGGAAAGACATATAAACTTATCCCATTTAAAGGTGAAAAATATAGAAGAGATGAGAGGATCATGATGATGATGACAAGTTAGTATTGGAGTCAAGCAATGGAGAGTTTGGGTTTGGTCAAAACATGAAAGAAGGAAGAAAAGAAGGTAAGTTGTGTTTAGATGATTGGTATGCAACATTGTGAATCAATAGAGATGGACATGATGGAAGGTAAAGAAGAGTGTAAGGTGGCAGCAAATAGTTTTCAAAATAAATAAGAGGATAGATCACCAATGGGAGTGTTTAAGAGAGAAGAAAGTCAAGGCAAGAATGACAGCCAAGTCCATGAAAGAGGAGACAATAGAATAGAGTTTGATATTATATCTGAGTTGGAAAGGAAGTGGTTTAGGATTGACACCAAGCAAGTGAAGAGGAAGCTAGAGATTGAGATGTATATAGAGGCAAATCAAGAGAGAGCCATGAAGGCTCCAAGTTTAGTCTATAATATGTTGTTTAGTGTTTAAAGTGTAGGTAAGGAGTAGGTAGAAGATAAAAAAAATATGCATATGCAACATAAAGTGATTGAGGTAGCCAAAGAAGGAATGGTTGAATGTTTGAAAAATGAAGTTAAAAGAAAGGAGAATGTTAAAGAGTGGGACCATATGTAGAAAGCCTATGAGAGATAGTTAAATGACCAAGGAGATGAGATAATAAAATAGAGAATAAAGCCCATGGATATGTAGGATATTTATGGTAGTCAAGATGTTGAAGATGTACATCAACAAACTAAGCATGTATACACATATGAGGTATGCAAGGATAAAGCATAAGTTATACACAAAATGGAATGGGTAATAGATGAAGAATTGACAAAGGAGGAAGAGTTTATAATTGTATTAGTATTTGAATATGGAGAGAATAATAAGTTGGATCAGATTGAAGAAGAGGAAGATTGGTAAATAGATGAATGGCAAGAAGAAGCATACATGTTTTCTTAACAATATGGTATTGTGTGTGGGTATGTTGGTTGAGGAGATGAAGAAAAGAAGGACTAAATATGGGGCTCAAGATAATGTTAACCTATATGAGATGTAATTGGAAGTAGACAACTTCAAAGAGAAATTTCAATGCATTTAGGTGGTAGCATATACCAAGTGCAACATTCAAACACCAATGGCAAAGCTTTTTGAGCTTTGTAGTATGATGCAGGGGCATCCCATGAGGACCCAAAATGGTTTCAATTTTTTGTCCTGAATTGGTATATATGTGTTTTAAAATTGTTATAGGTTAGTTTAAGTCTAAATGAGGAGTATAGTTGGTCTAAAGAGGCATAGAATTTAAACTATTAATTTTCCCACCAACTGTATTATTTAAAAATTTCAATAGTGTTAAGTCTTGTCTAATGAGTTTTATGAATTTTGAGAGGGTGTAAAGTTTTCACCAACATATAAAGGGGATTTATACCATATAGAAGTTATATAACATGTTCATGAGTCAAGGTATAATGTAGTCATATTATGTAAGATCATGAAAAGTGTAATGTAACCAACCTCCATGTAGTCAAAGGCATCAAGATTTAGTTATGACTTGTAGGGAGTAAATTTTAGTTGGAATATAGTGGTTCCATTCAAAGGATTGGGATGTAAAATATATTAATAATATTTAACTAAGAAAATTATTAAAAAAATTAGTCTTTGCTGTGTTTTTGAAACAAAGGGAAGACATACCCTATTGGAGGTCTTTGTTGCAACTTGAAGGTAATGTGATTTAAGAAAGAATGGAAATTGGATATGTTTCCTTGTGTAATTGCAAATTAACACATTTTTTTTGGATAGAATGATTTGAAGAAATGTAAGGAAAATAGACCTTGTCTAAGAAATTGCATAACAGACCTTGTTATGTTTCCAAACATCTATGGATATTTTTTTTATTTTGAGAGTCTATAATAATTAATAAATATTGAATAAAACTTTTGATGTTTAGGCAGATGCCCTACAAACTCATGTTCCCTATATAAAGCAACATTGGGTGGACTGAATGACTATTCCCAAAAAAAATTTATAGATTTAATTAAAAAACAATTGGAGAAGGATTTGGTAAGTGTTTTAAATTTAATTTAGTATTTGTATAAAATTTACCTTGTTTATCATTGATTTTTGTTTATAATTTCATAAACATAGACCTATAGACTATGACTGTATTCATAATTAGTTTGAATATGTCCTAGAAAACTAGTATAGAGGTGATATTCAGAGGAATTAAAGACTAGATGAGGTGTCTATGTGTAAGACAGACCGAAACCATTACTCACATTACCTTGAAAGTGTTTAAAACTTTTTAAAAAGAATTTATACCCTTCTTGGGCAGAGACAAAGTTGTATAAACCCTGTCTAGGGTTTCTATATTAAAAGGTGTATAGTAAGAGATTAAACCATCAAAAATTGACAAAACTTGGTGGAAAGTTGTATCTTGAAGTGTGTTAATATATTTTGCAAATTTTGGAGGCATTAATTATATATCCATACATTTTCAAGACACTGAGTGCATAAGTAACCCTAGGAGACCTAATAGGCATAAATAATGGCTTAAAGAGGGTCCTAAAAGTGGTCTAAGATATGAGTTAAATGTTAAGACTTGGTAAAGGAATATAACATATAAAAGGGTATCTATAAAATTTTATGGTTTCTTTTGAAGCATTGTACTTTTTTTTACCTGTCAATAATGATTGATGATAGGGCTATAAGGACTATTGGCAAGTTGACATTATTATGTAAAGGAGTGTGTAGAGTCTTGGGAAGTGTATGAAGAGTTATGGACTATGAAGAGATATTTTGGAATGTGATTGATAGGTCAATGAGACCCATATAATAATTATTGAAACATTTTAAAACCAATACTTGCATGATGATTGTACACAATAACCCTTAACAAGAAGTGTATACCATTATTGTTGAATAAGTGTATCTTGAGGAATGGTGTCGATTGAGTGTGTTCAGTATATTCTATACATCAAGGGTGGGTAAAATATAAGGAATAAACAACCCTTTACAACTTTTACCCCTCCAAATAGTACAATAATTCCACCTAATTCTAAACCTGATAATAATCCACCTCCTCTAAGAGGGAATGATCAACTTCAAAATAAGGAAGAGCCAAATAAAGGGGGATCAACATCATTGAAGATATGAATAAAATAAAAGAAAAAATTAATCTTGATGAGTTATCTCATATCACTAAACAAAAAGAGATACTATGGAATTATATTTTTGGGAAGACCCCTATAAAAAGAGCCAAAGTGCCTAAGGATAAAGCAAAAGTTTCTAACAACAATGTCATTTATAAGAGCAAACTATAAGTTCCACCCTTCTTTATAACCATTAGAGTATTTGGTAAGAACATTTATAATTTTTTAGTTGATTCTAGAACTTTAGCAATTGTTATGCTTACTTATATATGTCAAACATTTGGTTTAACTCCAAGCCCTTCAAAGAGAATAGCTTCACAACTAGATAAAATAGTGGTACCAATGGTTAAGGAATTAAAGGATGTAAGTATTCAAGCATCATCTAAACCATGAGTATAGATGATCATTGACATCCTTTTAGTAGACATACCTAAAGGTTATGGATTGTTGTTGAGTAGAGAGTAGTTCAAAACACTCAATGGATATCTTTTTATAGACTTCTCTCATATATGGTTACCATGGAGAAACATTTCTAATCAAATCTATATAGACAAGGAGTCAAGGATGAAATATCCCATTACATAATATAATGTTAACAATAAATAAGTAAAATATGAATCTCCTAGCCTTGGTATTTACACTTTCACTATGCATAATAAATAATAATAGCTAGAGTTTTAAAGTCTCAATTAGGTATGGAATTTACACATTGACAATGCTAGATCCAAGTAAGGATCAAACATATGAGTTGAGTTAACTAATCCAAAAGGAAAGAAACTATTGGAAACATATAGGTTTCAATTTCCTTGCACCAATAATAGGGTGGAGTATGAATCTTTAATTCTAGGATTACAGTTTTGACTAAAGAACAATGTGAAGTAGGTGTTAGTATTTGATGATTTAGAGCTAGTGATCAACTAGGTCATAAATGAATATTAGTGCAAGTTATATTATTTTAGAAAATACAAATGTAGATCATGGGACCCAATTGAGAGTTTTGAATATTTCAACATAAAGGCAATTCCTAGAGAGCAAAATCAAGTTACATATTCACTAGCTATAATAGCAGCTAATTTAGAGCCTCTCTAAGAATCTAAGATAAAAAGATTTTCTATTAAACTAGTTCCTTATCCTTTTATACCTGATAATGTTGAAAATTATTGAGTCTTTGATTATGACTAGTAGATTATTCAACTTATAAATAATTTAAAGGAGTTTTAGTCCAAAATCATCGATGATAAGGAAGTTAATCATCTCTATCAAGAGAAATTGGACAAGGAAGGTATTCTCCAACTCAAAGAGAATTGTGTTCTATCTAGGTTGGTCTCTTTAGAAAGACCATTTGACATAGAACCCTAAGCTCAACATCTTAGCAAGCTTAAGGTCAATGAATCTAAATTCAAAAGGAATAATCTAGGAGATGAACATAGCCCATGCTATGTTAATATTAGCCTTAGCTACACCCCAGAAGAGAGACAATGAGGGAAATATTTAATCACTAGATATAGAGATGTCATTGACTGGACTTATGAGGATTTGAATATTTATGAACCCCAAGTCATTACTCATGTGATTCATCTGAAACCAAGCCATAATCCATTTAGATAGAGGTAGAGACTAATCAATCCAATTTGGGAGTTTCTCATTCAAAGAGAAGTGGAGAAGTTACTAAGTGTAAGAATAGTCTTCTTGATTAGACATTCTACTTGGGTGGCCAATTTGGTCCCAATCAAAAATAAGAATGGTGAGATCATATTATGTGTGGATTTTAGGAATTTGAACAAGGCTTTTGAAAAATAGAACTATCCCCTACCTTCTTTAGATGAAGTGATAGACATAGTTAGTGGTTCTAAAATAATGTCTTTCCTAGATGGTTTTTTAGGCTATAATTAGGTACTGGTACAATCTAAGGATAGGATGAATATTATGTTTACTATAAAGTGGGGAAATTATGCATATAGGAAGATGCCATTTTTATTAATAAACATAGGAGCTACCTTTAAATGCACTATGGATCATCCATTCAAATGAATAATGGGAAAATGCATTATCATCTACATGGATGATCTTATCATATTTTCAAATAATAGGAATGACCACATAAGACACCTCCAATCAATATTTGAGAAATGAAAAAAGTTTGGTATCTCACTAAACCCAAAAAAGACTATATTTGGAGTGACTGAAGGAAAGCTCTTAGGACATATCATCACCAAGGAAAGAATCACCATTGATCAAAAAAAATTCAAGGGATTTTGAATATTGCACCACCAAATAGTAAAAAGGATCTAAAATCATTATTTAGGAATATTAACTTCAAAATGAAGTTTATCTTAGGATTTGTAGAGATTTTTAGACCTATAAATGCAATGCTTAAGTAGGATGACAAAATAGAATGGATAGTTGAAGATAGAAAGTCCTTCCAAGACATTAAAGATGCAATATCTCAGACCCCAATAATAATTAGTCTAGATTTCATGAAATATTTCTACTTGTACTCATTCGCTTTATAACATATAATTACTCATGTTATTACATAGAAGAAAGATGAGATTGAGCATCTAATTATGTTTATGATCACAAATATGAAATATGAAAATCTTAGGTACTCCATGATTGATAAACAAATATTTACTCTTGTCAAAGTAGTAAAGAAGTTTTGAAACTACATCATGAGGAATAAGACCATTAACATTATGCTTGATCCTATTTTCAAACTCACCTTATTGTATAATGAATTCGAAGAACATCAAGGCAAGTAGATGGCAAAGCTATAAGAGTTTGACATAAAAATCAAGCCAATGAAGATTGTTTAGGGTTAAGGAATTATTTAACTAATGACTGAACTTGACCCACATATTACTATTGAAGAGGTGTGTCCAACCTAGGGATTTAGAGAATAATGGTATACTAACATTGTACAATACTTTCTTATAGGTACTTATTCCATAGAACTCAATAGAGAATGGAGAGATCTAAGGCTCAAATATGCTCACTATATGATCAAGAAAGGGCTTCTCTATAGAAGAAACTATGAAGGCATCTATCTTAGATGTGTATCTATAGAGGAAGCTAAATATATTTTGAAGAATTTGCATCATAAAATAGGTTGTGGTCATCCTTATAAGAGTACTACAACCCACAAGATCTTTAGAATGGGCTCCTACTAGCCAAAAAATTTCAACGATGCTCACACTCATGTGAGAACATGCCAAAAATTCCAAGCTCTAGTTAAGAAAGAAGTACATCCAATAATGCCTTTTAAACCTACTATTAATGGAAAGCCATTTACCTAATGGGGTTTAGATTTCATTAGTTTTATTAACCCAAATTCCTTAGTAGGCCATAATATTTTACTCACTACTACATATTATTTCACTAGACAAACTGAAGCTATAGCCATAAAGAATTATAGAGCATAAGATTTGATTAATGTTTTAGAGGAACACATCATCACTAGATTTATCACCCTTATATCTATAGCTTGTGACAATAGTCCAAAATTCATATCAACATAATGTATTGAGTGAGCACATGATAATTAGATCACTATCAAGGTATCCTCTAACCATTACCCCCAAGGAAATGGATTAGCTAAATCATTGAATAATAACTTGATAGATGAAATTAATAAATTAACTAGGGATAAGCCTAAAGACTAGCATAATCTACTGAAGTATGCTCTCTGGGTAGATTGAACTAAATACAAGCAAGACCTCAAAGCTTCACCCTATTTAATGGTATATGGATGCAAGCCATTATTCTCAATCATGCTAAAGCTACCAAATTATCAATTCATGTAGGACTACATAGAACCAAATGATTAGATAGAGTCTCAATTTCTAGACATAATAAAAATGGAAGATTCAATGGATAAAGTGTTACAGACATTTAACAAACATCAAGACATAGTCAAGTGATGGTTTGATAAGAGAACAAAGGCTAAAGAATTTAGGATCCTAGATATAGTTATTCTTTTGGATAAATTACATGAAAATAAAGGATAGCATGAAAAAATTCCCCACTATGGATTGGACCATATCACATTTTAGAGATCCTATGCAATAATGCATTTCATCTAAAGGATTTAAAAGGTAATGAAATCACATATCTAGTCAACAGAGAGTTTTTGAAGCATTACTTCATGGTTATGCCAATTGAAGGTACCACTAACTAATTAAAGGATATCGTAGAGGTAGAATTAGGGTATATTTACTACTTTCATAGAGTAGATTTCTTATTTTCTTTAACTAGATTTACTACTTTCTAGAGTAGTTATTTTGTTACTTCTTTTGATAGTTTGAATTATGTTTACTCTGATGTAACTAAGCTAAAATCTCAACCAACTAAGCTTATGTTTAAATAGACATATGTAAAAGTGTAAATTTGAAAAAGAGTTACAACATGGGACCTATTCACAAATTGATATATTTCTATGTTTTGAGTATTTAGGATGAAGGTAGGTAATCATGAACCATTCTAGATTGTGTCATGATTGAATACTTTTACCAGGTATGTGAAAGTTGATCTCAAAGGAATTTACATGAATTTAGAAATTTTTATTATTCATTAGATCAAGCACACTTATTATATTAAATACTTATTGTAAGTGATAATTCTTGTTATATATGTAGCTGGTAAGGATGTTCTGGAAATGATCTAATTTATAACCATACCAACTCAATAGGGTTCCAAATCTCCTCTTTCCATAAAAGAAAAAGAAAAGAAGAAAATAAATAATGAGTTCAAAATAGAAATCAATACAAAATAATATCTAAAAAGAATCAAAAGGCTCACATGATGAAATAAGGTCAATGCAGCATGCATCATGATTAAGAAGATGAAGGAAAAGGAAGAGAGGTAACCCAAGGTATTTCTATCAGGGTTATGGATGCCCAGATGGTATTAGAGTAATGCCTGAGCTTCCCTTATTTTAAATGAGTTTTAATAGAAACTATAATGAAACCTAAATATCCATCAAGACTTTAAAAAATAATCACAATAAAGGTCAAATACACTTCATGTTTAACATACACAGATCCAAGGGTAAGAAAGCAAGTATGTTGTGTGAATCTACTTAGGAGTCTTTCATTTTTATGATTTCAGTATTTTTTCTATGGCATGGTTCGTGTTTGATTTGAGGTTACTAACCAAAATTTTGGGTTCTCAAATACTCAAGAGTATTCCCCTTATAAGTTTCCATTTTTTGTAGCCAATACCCCCTTTTTCTTCTTGAAGTTATGGGGACCCACCTTTTTTAGATTCTAGCCTTGTCATTGAGAATTTATTCTATATGTTTGTAGCATTTCTTTATAAAATTGATTATTATTTTTCATACTTAAAATAATATGACAATATATGATTGTATTTCATATTTTATGAGATAACTCTATTAATACCTTTTCGGTAAGTTTTGAACTATGCAAGTTCTTTAAACTTTTTTGTTTCAGACTTTGTTTATTCAAGACTTTATTTATTTAGAGAAAATCATGCAAAGAATTATTCATAAATATTTTTTTTCATGCTTTTCATTCAAACATTTTGTACATGTTTGGATTTTAGGTTTTTTTTGGGTATTAGTTTGGAAATTTCTTCGACATTTTTCTACACTTTGTTTATTTGGGACTTTTTCAGGTATTTAGTTTTTTTTTCCAATAGGAGGTCTTAAAAAAACAAACTTGGACATTTTTTTTATGGACCTTTTGTCTTCAAAGTTTTTTCCACTGATATTTTATCTAATAGATCCTAAGAGCATTATACATACGCTTCAAACTTTTTGTTTCAGACATTTTGTCCAATGAGAATTAGGTCTTCAGGGTTTTTGTTTAGGTCTTTTATAAATAATAGTCCTAACACAAAACACAAATACCTAATTATTAAAATCCAAAATACTTGTTATACTTAGCTAAATAAATCTAAAATACTTCCTAATAGTATACTAAATTTACCTGCCAACTAGAACGAACAAATTTTGAACTATGTATAAAATTCTAAACAAGTGAATGTTGGGCATTTATATTACATGAATTGGTAATCAATGTTAAATCTATGTACATGATGTGCATCGATTTAATCCTTCATTAATCATAAACAAACTGGCACTTAAAGTATATTACTATATTGAATGACAAAAATCTCTAGCTACTACTTGTGAGAATCCTACATGAAGAACCAATGACTAGTAGGAGTAAAAATTGTTCATAGAACATCAATAACACATAAAGGAAACTATAAGAAATCCAATTACATGTAAATAATAATGGAATATTCATCTAGGCCATTTAGAGGAGTAATTTCACCATCACCCTACTTAATTAAGGATTCAATAGAGTTTATGGATATTGTCTTTGCCATCACCATATTTGATAATAGTTATAAAAATTATTCAAAGTTATGGGACATTTTTAACTCTATGGATATATTTTAATTATATAGAAAAATCACTCCCATTTAATTATTATTTATCAAGGATTTTATAGCCCTAAAAAGGCAAGGATTATATTTTGATTCCATCAAGCCTAAGGTGATGCCATGCATCAACCTCATTTATGACTTATTCTTCATAGGCAAGGTCATAAAAGATGCTTTATTATACCATATAGACAATCTTATAGTTTTTGAATGTATCGTAAGAGACAAATTCTAAAGGTATTTATCATTACCATCACCAAATGTTTACTTTGACAAGCATAGGCTAGTCTAGTGGAATCAAGAGAATGTGATGGAGAAGGTGTTATCTTCATGGTTACTCCCAAATGAGACCATCAAATTCAAATGGAAGAATCCAAAGGGTCCTACACCCATAAAAAATTTCAAGATGGGAGTGCAGATAGGTATGGAACTACTGAATAGACTTTACATCATGCCCAACATTCACTTTATTTATTTGGATTGGGTGTTATTGCTACACATGATACTAACTAGTAATGCCACCTTTGCACTAGGATAAATAGTTAGTTTTAATTTGAGAGAGTAGGTAATTTCCCAAGACAAGAGGCCCACTCTTGTAGGCCATTTTTACATGATCTTATATTTATTGAATGTTATTATGGGGATAGTTTACAAAACATTTAGTGAGCTATGGATCCCAGCCACCAATTATATTAAAAACAAAATTTATGACCATTTTCATTTTATGCACATCTATGCTTACAAAAATAATATGGTTAATATTTCCAAGGATATTTATCCTCAAGTTTGGTATGTTATCCATGGTTTTTCAATGCCCAAGATTGGATCTAGTATTATGAATACACTTTCTTCAAGAGTTGATGCCTTCCTATATCTAGATTTGATGGTTGTCATGATTTATGAAAATAGGGTTCACTCCCTATGCCTTACAAATTATGTTCTTGATAAGATGGCCAAAAAATAAACTAATTTTAAATTATGGTGGAACATGGAAGAAGATCTATCTAGGATGAAGAAAATCTCATTCTTTGGCCACCACATAGTTATTGATCTAATGGTATACACAATGGGAAAACACATTGGAGATGTTGGTGGTAAGAGGAAAATATATAACTTCCCCACACTTCCACATCAGGATTAGGATCCCCATGGACTTGTCCAAAAGCATATTCAGGGCTTCAATATCTCTTATAGCCAAGTGCATTATCCTTATGACTTTTTATTCTTAAATTCACAGAATTATAAAGAATTTTTCAAGAGGGAAAGGACTGATGGATTGAAAGAGGATCATCTAAGGATGATCCAATAGGATCCTACAATATCTATGAGATAATTGGATAGTATAAATTGCCTTTATGCAAGATAGACCCATTCAAACTTCTGAAATGGCTAGTCTATAGAGTAGTCAAAGGACAAAGTAGGGTCCTCAATATAGGGACTCCCTTTAAAGCTAAAGTCTATGAAAAAAGAATATAGGGTAACTAAACATGACCCCAGGGGAGCACAAGCAAGAGACCCCATTAATTTGGACTCCAATGAGGAAGAACAAGCATAGGAAGAACCAATTTTTAGTATGGTACAAATGCTTATAGCTATTCCTTAGGCACAATATTCTACATATATAAGGATAACAACATTTGAAGTAGTTTATCTATACTAGAAAGTATCCTCCACATAGATAAAGACCACCATTGTCTATAAAAGGAAGCCTAGGAATCTTGCAAGTAGTCCCATAGTTGAACAATCTCAATGTTTGTTTATAGGACCCCAATAATCAGAGGTGGAAAAGGGGGAAGTAGTGAACTTATAAGAAGAAGAGGACTCTGATGAAGAAAAATAGATGGAGAATGATAAATCCTTGAGCATTAAAAATAATAAAGGTAAGGAACTAGCTGAGGAATATTCCCCAAGTACCCAGTCTATTGAGACTATTTCTTTGTTGTCTATTTTTGTTCTTATGTTTGGTATTTTATCTATTTCTTCTATATTGAGAACCCCTAAAGTGGAAGTTCCTACTTCCACCACTAATAATCCATTTTTCCCAACCTCATTAATATAGTTCCCTTGGCTCACCCCAAAGTTTGATAAGGTTTTTCTTCTATTATTTCTTTTACCACCTCTATTCAATCCACTTCCAACATGGGTACCTCCAACATTCTTTTGGGCACTGACACAATTAGATCACTAGAAAAATGAAGTCATATAGGAAGGTAAAGATGGCCATGAACATAACATAACTCCATGTTTAATCCACTCAAATCACCCTTCCTATATCATCAACCACTCCATTTGAAGAAACTATTGTGATAAGTTTAGGCAAAGGCAAAAGGGCCAAGACATAAATAGTCATAGTACATCCAATCCCTTAGTTTCGAGGAGTGGATTGGTCCAAAATTATTTGGACCTCCTTAGCTGACACTCTTGTTAAGGGATACAAGAAGAAAAAATTAGTTGAGGAGGCTAAAGAAGAGGTTATAGTTACAACCTCAAAAGAAATAGATGTCAATTAATTGACAACTGCTCCTTGGGCCATGGATTTAAGGATCAAGACCTCACATATGCCCAGTTTCAAAATCACTCATCTACCTTCTATCACCACCTTGTTTGAAAAAATATTTGGGAGCATTCAAAGGGTAAGAAGAGGAAGATATAATATGAAAAAGAATGGGAATTGATTCTTGAGGAGAGATAAGAGGTCTTCTCCCTCACTAAGAGATAAAAAAGGAAGCTAGGTCAACCCCCTTATGTTGAAGACTTTAAAGCTCTAGCTGAATAATAAAAGGATTCCATAGTGGTAATCCATGAGGATACTAAAATGGCTAGACAGGAATTAGAGGTTGAGATAGAATGATTGAAGGAACAAGGCAAGGCTATGCATATACCAGCAGGCACTAAGGCTAAATTTCAATATGCAACCTCCAAATGTTATAATTCATTAGAAGCATTAGAATTTATGTGGGCTAAATTATCCCCAAACATTAATAATAATAATTAATTATTTAATTCTTTGATGATAGATAGTAATAAATTGAAGATGTTCATTATATACATAGTTAATAAGGCTTATAGCCACTTAAACCTCATGACACCACTAGAGAAATCTAATGCCCTCAACCTAGTAGTCATAAGGATAAAAGAAGCTTAGGAATGGTTAATAGTATTTGGGGATCTATTCCACAAATATCAAGATCATGAGGCTCTCATTATTCAAATTTTGAATTATCTAAAGTTATCTAAGGTCAAAAATGTTATAAGGAAATTAACCAATAAGATCAATTTTGACCAAGTCATACTAGGGGCCACTAATAACTTTAGGTAGAGTTTTTAGGGGTTACCATTAGAATATATAGAGACTGAATTGAGATTTTATAGGAATAAGGTCACCGAAGTGGAAACCTTTAAGAATAACTTCTAGATGACCAAATCAGAACATGTAAAACTCTTAGTTCAAGTCAATAGGATATATAGACCACCTCTACTCAACTTAGACATCATTCAACAATATCATGATGATTATCATATGTATTATTAAGAGATTGAATCAAAGAAGAAGCAATATCAATTTTCTACTTTTAGTGCCACATCAACATCAGCAATATCCATGTCAAATACCTTAGCCACTACACCAACTAAGGTCCATGCAGCTATACAAATAATGCACCCTTAAAAGGTGAGGATTTTGTGCATGTACATTTTATAATTTTTCATATAAATGTGTGTGTGTGTGTGTGTGTGTGTGTGTGTGTGTGTGTGTGTGTGTGTGTGTGTGTGTGTGTGTGTGTGTGTGTGTGTGTGTGTGTGTGTGTGTAGTTTTCTTGTAGTTTGTGATATAATTGTAAAGTTGCCTTTTTTTCTTTATATACATGCACACATTACATGGTTTTTGTAAAGCATAACATAGACTAATTGAAAATTGTAAGTAAAATCTATATGGTTTTGAATGTAATTGGAACTTATGTTCTAACTATCACATGTAATGAATTTTTCATGAACTTGGAGGATGAGGTGGCCCCTTACCCAAGTCTATTTAAATAATTTTAATCCATAGTTTGGATTGGTCAGAGAATTTTTTAATATATAGGAGTAAAATCAATTTCAATTCTCCACTCATGTGTTTGCATATTTTATTTCCATTATTTGTATAATAATTTCTCTTTAGTTGTATGAATTAATAATCCTTAGTGTGAAAAATCTATGAATGGGTTCTTGATTATCATAATTAATATACTAGTCTTAGATGTGCAATAGCTATTGAATGATTGGTAAAATACATTGACTATGATACCTAATTTGATTGATTCATAATTATTATTGTGTATAAGTGCTTAATTTTGATATAGTATTATGTGTTTGTAATAGCTACCTTAGATACCTCACTAAGCTTGAGCCATAATCTCTTGATTAAGAGTGTGAAACAACTTCCATAAAAGGAGTAGTCTTTGACTAAGGCCCATGAGTTTCCTATTTTAGTATCCACTTTGATTTCTTATCCATGTTTGATCATGTGTGTGCAATAGCTGCTAGAAACATGCATATGTTAAATTACTTGTCCACTTAGAAACTAGCTAGAGAAGTGATTCCTAAATACCATAGAGCCTTCTTTCCTTCTTTACCCTTCCCCATTTTTTGAGTTTTTTTTGAGACCTACCCACTTTATATTAGTAACCACCCATCCAAGTCATATAGATTTTAATTTATTTTATAAACCACTCCTCCATTCATAAAACCTTGTTAACAACCTACATGTTTTGCCCTCCATTTAAGACTGTGTACCTAAAACTTGTGACCTAGAGCAGATTTCATCTCTATTGAGATCCTAGAATGCTAGAGGCTACCTATTATATGTGGTGTTAATAGAAACTACATCAAAACTAACCTATGTACTACATTATCTCTAGCTAGAGTAATCTCAAACTACATAACTCTTCATAACCAAGTTCCAAATTTTATGTTAATAATAAACATGGGCACGTAAGAATTAAATGTTGTTGTAATGAGAGTACTCCATCCATCAATGAAATTCCATGGAGTCATGTGAAATAAATTTATATTTAATCTTCCACGAATTTCTCATTTTTTATTAACTATCCATGGTTGGGAGGTTTTATGAAATAGGAGCTTAGGGATATGGAGGTGGAGATATTCTTGTTAAATTTTTTAGAGGATTTGAGTTTACTTTGAATGTGGTAGAGAAGAAGATCACTTTGTTGACCATTTTTTTATCATATAGATGATTAGGATAAAAATATATTACTTTTTCTATTTTGATATGTAGATAATTAAAATTTTAAGTTATCTTAGTGTCATAATATTTTTATAGTAAAATGGTAAATAAGGGATAATACAAATAGAAAATTCTTTTTAAAGTAGAATTGGTAAGTGGGTGATAATATAAATGGTAATTTATTTTTTGTGAATCTCTCTCTCTCTCTCTCTCTCTCTCTCTCTCTCTCTCTCTCTCTCTCTCTCTCTCATCTCTCTCTCTCTCTCTCTCTCTCTCTCTCTCTCTCTCTCTCTCTCTCTCTCTCTCTCTCTCTCTCTCTCTCTCTCACACACACACACACACACACACACACACACACAAACTGAATTTTTTTTTTACTTATTCATATGTTAGTTATATATTTTTAAATATTTTCTTTATTTTAAATAAAACCTAGAATTAAAAACATAAATTCCCTTATAAATGAAATTTATTATGAACCAAAACAATACCCCATTCATAAGGTGATTAAATTTAAGACTAATTTAATGAATGACTTTAGTTTCTATGAAGAGTATTTGTGCATGTAAAAAAAAATAAAATAAGTTAAATAAATAAAATTACACACACATTTAACTTATTTTATTTATATATATTATAAATAAGTTATTTAAAAAGAGTAAAAAATAAAAAATGGAGTTTAATATAAATAACAGTTTAGGGCCTTGCACCCCCTCCCACAACTATGTATAAATGAGATGGGATGAAATATGCATCCCCCCCTCCCCAAACCCTTGAATAGGGTGGAAGGATGCTACCATCCCATGACCAAAGTATTGGGGACTTGATAGTCCCATAGCCTACCACAATGGTGGGATTACACAGTCGTACCATTAATAGAAATTTAACAAAATGGTTGATATATATAAAAAAATTATAATAATGGGAGGGAGGGGATCAGTTAAAGGGTAGATGGCCATGCACCCCCTTAGATATGTATGAATGGGATGAAATATCCATCCCCCCTCCTTACCCAACCATTGAATAGGATTGTATGAGGCTACTATCCTATGACCAAAGTAGTGGGGACTTCATAATCCCACAACCTATGATAATGGTGGGACTACATAGTCTTTCCATCAATAGAAATTAACAAAATGGTTGAGCCATTATATATTTATATATACTAACTATTTCACATTTTAGATTAATTTTATACACCTAATCATTTTTTAATATGATTACTATATTCATAATATTTACACTCATGTTCATATTTTATCATTTTCATGTATGAACACATAACACTTACCTAATAATTTAATATTAACCCAGACTAATAAATATACATTGCTTTAATGTGTGTGTGTGTGTGTGTGTGTGTGTGTGTGTGTGTGTGTGTGTGTGTGTGTGTGGGTGTGTGTGTGTGTGTGTGTGTGTGTGTGTGTGTGTGTGTGTGTGTGTGTGTGTGTGTGTGTGTGTGTGTGTGTGTGTGTGTGTGTGTGTGTTTATTTGTAATATTTGAGCTAATTTTTTTGTACAATATATAAATTATATATATTCTCTCTACTTTGTGACACAAACTCCAACTTGAAATGAAAAATAAAAAATAAATCAATACAAAACTAAATGAGAAGTAAAAAATAGACTATTGTGATAGTTTTGGAATATAAGAATGGAAACTTGGTGCATCAATTAGGGCCATTTTATCCAATTCTTCAAATCTTAAATTTTAAATATAATTATATGTTCTTATAAAATTGTTAACCATCTTATAGAGAGTTGGTTGTCTAATTACTTCATTTTTAGTTTTATTGAATTTTTTAAAGGTAAACCATGACTCAAATTACTCACCCTTTCACAAAGGAAAACTCCTTTACATTGTGAAGTAGTTAGCCTTGAAATTCATCTTGGATAACTTAACCTCACTTAAAATAAACCCTATAATGATCATAAAGATTAACATCACCAATGTATATACTAAGTATGAAAACAACCATATAAGACAACTTTGAGACTATAGTGGGACCCATGTGATTTGTGAATAAATGGTTAATATTAACATAAGGCCAAATATCCAACTTCAATAAGCTATATTAATTTATCCCTTGGTTACTATATTTAAAAAAACTAAATAAAGCAAAGGACTTATAACTCTATGTTCAAAAAAATAAGTTGTGTTTGTATCACCTTTTCTTATCCTAATAAAATCCAATTGGAATTGAAAGAGAATAAATACCTATGGTCATGATTTTATAAATATAAAATTTGAAATAATTTTAAAATTAATTTTAAATATCAAAATAACAATTCAATAATTTTTATTAACAATGATTACAAAGAAAATGTGTTGGTTTTCGAAGACTTTTCACAAGCAAAGTTTTAGATTATGGTAAAAGTAGGTTTTGAAGGGGCCCCGAAACCCTAGTACAAGGAAAAAAGATAGAGCATCCATAAACACAGACAAATTCTAAAAACTACTACAAGGAAGTAGCAAAAAATAGGTTTTAAATGGACCTGAAACCACCGGAAAGACTTCCAGTCACAACCTAGATAAACAGAGATCCGGTACACCTAAGACAAAGGAAGACAACAAGAAAACAAAGAACTGGACCAGATTCTTAACCAACAAGAGGAACCAGATTATTCATCCAGTTCCAATATCATTTTCATGGCTTCTTTTTCTCTCAGAACAGTATCTTGGGTAGTGGTTTCCACCAGCATTGCTCCTTTTTGTGTTACCTTCTTTCTAGAACTTTGTCTCATTCTTTTGCTGGGTCCCTCCAAGGCTTTAGTCTCCTCACTGGCTCTTTTACCTATATTGACAGCAGTAGCACAAATATTGGATGTAGCTTCCTCCAATTTCATTCTATTGTCCTTAATTAGTTCCCAAAGGTTATTCTCATAGGCTTTGAGCTTGGCTGGGATCTCTCCTATTTGATTATCCATATTGTTAATTTTGTTCCATGCCTCTTTCAGGGTATCTTCCATAGTTTCCACTTTCCTTTTAAGGTTCATAATCTCCCTACACATCCAAGAATAAAATTGGGAAGATGCCTCTACTTTGCAATTAACCCAGTTCATTGGTGTATGTGTTTCATCATTCTGTTCTTTCCCCCTCCATTCCTCAAAATTTTTATTAGGACTGTTCCTGTCTTCTTTAGTGATATCCTCTCGACCCTTATGTTCCCACTCTTTAATTCCATTTTGAATTTCCATATCCATATCTTGATTATCATCCTGCCCTGTAGTTTCCTTTGCGTTCTTTGATGCTGGGTCCTCAACAAGGTCATCCTAGACACAATCAAACTCTGCCACTTTTTGATTTTCCTTAGTGTCTTCAGTTCTGTTTGTAGAATCCTCCTCTGTATTGACATCTTCTTTTTCATTCTTCTTAGGACATTCTTCTTCCTCATTAGAGTTTGTAGCCTGACTTTCAGTTCCTTCTTCTTCTTCCAAGTTTTCCTCACTGGGTTTATCAATTCTCTCTCGTTCCATTTCTTCTTCTACAATCTACTTTTTAGTACTAGGGAGCTTGATTTTACCTTTCTCAGTAACACATTCACTCTTTCTATTCCCTGACTCCTTGTTTTTCCCCTGTTTAGGGTGCTTTACCATAGCATTATTCTTGCAGTAGCCTTCGATTAATAGAATAAGGCCTTCATGGCGGATAGGGCGTGTTTCCTTTTTCCTATGAGCATATAAAATTTGGACCAAGGAGAAACATAGATAAAAGGGAAAATACAAACTAACCTTGTGCCTAAAATGGTTAAGGAAGACAAAGTGGTATTTGTGCACACACTTACTTCTTCCGTCCAGGATGAAGTACTCCCTTATGTAGCTTAAGACATCCCTCCATATCCCTTTAATCTAATCCAACCCATAGAAATCCCCGTTCTTGACCAGTTTCTGCTCTTCCACTTCTATTTTGGGGAACCTACAGAAGGCCTCATTTGAAATGCTTGTCTGTTTGGAGAATTTGAGTCCATCCGTAGGTAGCCCAGTAACCTCAGCTATAAAATCCTCTGTTAAGTTCACTGTAACACCATGCAAGGTGACCCTTTCATCCTTCCAATTTTTGAAAAAAGATATGTAGTTTTGATCCATGAAGTCTTTCCAAGTAGCTCACAACTTTTCATTTTTGCAAAATTCTCTAGACTTCTTGTTTCTCTTTCCATTCATCACAGCTCTTAGGTTCCTATTTCTAAGATTCTCCCTTCCTTTCGCTTGCCATGCTCATTTTCTTAGAAACCTAATTGCTAAGGTCATTGCAATAATCCCATCTGTTGCCAAGTTGATAGGAAAATCGGCTTTGATTGTGCTTATTTAGGATCGTCTTCTCTCTCTTGAGGGCCTTACTCTTTAATGATTGATGTCCTTTCCCCGCACTGCCACTCCTCCTACTCATATTATTTCTTATACACTTTGATCTTTCCTTCCTTTGCATGGGTTGCATCATGAAGAATGAGCACCCTCAAATCCACATTCTTTTCTAATGTTTCATGCCACCTCACTGTTTGACCAACCTAGACTGCACAATTAGCTAGCCAATCTGCAACACCATTGGCTTCGCGATAGGTGTGGGTTATGATCACTTCTTCAAATTTTTTAATTAATGTTTTCATCTCCATTACCTTATTCTCTATGGTCCAAGACATAGTATTTATATTGTTAAGAATATTTATAATATTCAAGGAGTCCCTTCAAGCCACAATTTGGGATATCCCGAGTCCACAGCTATTTTGAGGGTCTGAAGGGCAGCAGTAGCTTCGGCAATGTGACAATTCAATTTTCCAATAGGGATAGCTACAGCATCAGTTACCTTTCCCATATGGTTTCTCAAAACTCCACCACAACCTACATTCCCTGGGTTCCCTTTGGCCGCACCATCAAAGTTTCCTTTAATCCATCCTTGAGGGGGAACATTCCAAGTAACTCCTGCTCTGGGATTATTAGGTTTACCAATAGAATTATCCGTACTCAAGGGATTATCCACCTGAAGAGTTGAGCTTGGATTCTTATGTGATAAAAAATTCTCCTTTAAAGCTCTTATGATGTTCTGTCCTACCACCCAACCAGGAAGTTATTTATTTCTAAAGATTCAGTTATTTCTTTCCTTCCATATTCCCCACCAAATATGGGGAAGAGTAAGTTTCCATAAAAAAAGAACTTCAAGATTCTTTGAGGGGCAGTACCAGCTTTTGAAAGATAATTCCACATTTTTGTGGTGAATCCATGTAATACCCCACAAATTGAGAATCTCCTTCCAAACTAGCTGAGTGAAGGAACAATTCACGAACAGATGATCTCTATCTTCAAGGTCTTTTTTACAAAGAATACACCTATTGACAATATTAATTCTGCATTTCTATAAATTATCCAAAGTCAATATTTTGTTTTAGAGAACGGTCCAGAAAAAGAATTTGATTTTAGGGATGAGCCCCTTAATCCAGGCTCTCGTCCATAACGGTTTGCTGCCATTTCCCTTAGGGGTGAAAATGGAAGAGACTTTAAACTGTCCGCTTGGCTCTTTGTGCCAAATAATTTTATCTTCATGGTTAGGATATAGAGATATAGCATTTAGGGACAATTGAATTTCCTTGAGATCTTGATCATAGTCAATTAGGTTTACCCAAGATTTGTTCTGCTAGTATTGATTAACCATAATTCCCACTCTTTGTTTGCATCTATCTATAACATCTTTATCTTGGATTTCTTCCTGTAAAGGTTTTCCTTTTAACCAAATATCTTCCCAAAACTTCACCTTTTTACCATTGCCAACTTTCCATGAACTTCCTTCTTCTAGAATATGTTTTGTTCCCTGGACTGCCCCCCATATGGCAGAAGGATGAGAGATGTTCGGAGTAGAAAATAATTCAAGGAGTGATTTTGCCTTGAATAAGTACTTGTGCTTCCATATTTTACTCCATTCTTTATTTTCCTGGTAAACCCTCCACCCTTGTTTAGCTAAGAGGGTTGTGTTCATTCTTCTTATTTTCCTTATACTGAGTCCACCTTCCCTAACAGGTTTACATATGTTATCCCATGCTATTAGAGGCATTCTCCTTTTCTCCTCAGAACCTAACCAAAGAAAGTTTTTCTGAATTTTTTTGATAGCTTCTGCAAATTTAGTAGGGATTTTGAAAAGACTCAAAGCGTACGTAGGTATGCTTTGTAGACTTGCTTTGAGTAGTATAAGCTTTTCACCTTGGCTTAGAAGACTGCCTTTCCATCCCGCCAATTTCTTACTAAATTTGTTAATAAGCCCTTCCCAGAAAGCTTCAGGAGCTTTCGACCCTAAAGGGAGACCAAGGTAAGTGGAGGGAAAAGCACCTATGGAGCATTCAAGGATCCTTTCTATTTTGTTTTGTCTGTAATCTGGGGTATTCATAAAGAATATAGCACTTTTGTTCCAGTTAATCAGCTATCCCAAGGCAGAGGAATACAGATTTATAGCTTCCTTTAGAATTCTAGCTTTTGTAACTTCAAATTGTCCCATGAAAATAGTATTGTCCACAAATTGACCATGGGAGCAAATTAAAGGATGCGAAGAGGGTTTCAGTCCTTTAAATAATCCTTTAAAAACTAAGTCCCCTAGGTATCACCCCATACTATCAGCCATGATAATGAACAGAATAGGGGAGATCGGATCCCCCTGTCTTAATCCCCTTGACGGATTGAAAAAATGAGACGAACTTCCGTTTACCAACATAGCTATAGAAGTTATAGATATCAGTTGTTTGATAATTTCAACCACTCTTTGCTCAAATCCAAAGGCAATAAGGCTATTTGAAAGGAATAGCCAATCCACCCTGTCATATGCTTTAGCTATATCCACTTTCATTAGGAACCCCTCTATGTTTGAGCTGGACAGTGAGTGAATATTCTCATGCACCGTTATAACAGAGTTGAGGATTTGTCTGCCTGGAATGAATCCATTTTGCTGATCAGCAATTAACGAAGGGATCACTTAAATTAGTCTGGTCATTAGAACTTTGGAAATTATCTTATAGAATGAGTTGCGCAAGCTAATCGGTCTGAACTGATCAGGGCATTCAGCTCCAGCCTTCTTAGGAATAAGGCACAGAAAAGTGGCATTAATTTCCTTCAGCATCAATTTTGCTCCAAAAAACTCCTTCATCGCATTGCTGACATCCTTACCTATAATTTTCCAAAGCTTCTGAAAGAAAAACATGGGAAAACCATCTGGTCCAGGTGCTTTTTCTCTTCCTAAAGATTTAACAACTTTGAAGATTTCCTCCTCCTTAGGGATAGAACATAACATATTATTCTGCTCCTTTGAGATCAGTGGAGGAATCACTCGTAGGATATCAGCCTGGCTTTGCAAGTTGATGTTTCTATCAGCCTTCATCAGGGAAGAGAAAAATGAGATCATTTCCTCCATTATTTCCTTTTCCTCTATTATCTTCTGATCTCCTTTTTTCAAGTGATGAATATGTGTTTTCGCTCTGTGTTTCAAAGTGGAAAGATGGAAAAACTTAGTATTTTTATCCCCTTCTTTCAACCATTGCACCCTAGATCTTTGTCTCCAAAAGGTTTCCTCCTTAGTTATAATGTCTTGATAGAGTATTAAATGTTCACTTTCTTCTCTATGGGTTTCTGGGGTATATCCTTGTTGCTAAATTTTTTCCTAGATTCTACTAATATCCTCCTTGATGGTCTTCTTTTTCTCAAAAATATTTCCAAAACAATCCTTATTCCATTTCTTAACTTCCTTTTTAACATTTTTGAGTTTGGAGGCAACTCTGAATAGGGTTGTTCCCTCAATAGGAATATTCCACCACTCTTTTATTTTGCTTTCGAACTGTGGATGCTGCATCCAAATCTTTTCAAATTTGAACGGATGATTCTTTTGTTGGTTCAATTTGACCGCTGTGAGTATAAGATGGAAATGATTCGAGCCTATTCTATGGCTTGCTTCCAGCTTACAAGTATAGTCTTTCATCCAGTCAGGGGAAATGAGAGCCCTATCAAGCTTAGCCTGTATACATTCCTTGTCCAGTCTCTTATTACTCTAGGTATACTGAATTCCTTGCAAGTTCACATCCATGAAACCTTCTCTACTTATAAACTCCATGAGGTCAAATCTCCCTTCCATTTGAATAGTGTTACCACCCATTTTCTCATAATCATAGAGTGGAACATTGAAGTCTCCCATTATAATCCATTACCCATAGTAATTTTTGCTTCTGAGATTTGAGAGAATTTCCCATACCTTTTTCCTATCATTCCTGGCATTAGGAGCATAGATGTTAACAACATACCATCTTTCCTTCTGGTCAACACTGGTAATATTTATAGCCAAAAAATTTTTACTTTCCATCAAAATAAACCCAGTATATTGATTTTTTTTCCATAACATAGCGGTTCCTCCCGAAGCACCTTCAGAGCTACTGGCCTTAATGGAGTAATTTTTAAAGTCTTTGATCTATTCTGCTTTATCTTTACTCATTTTAGTTTCTTGAAGCAGAAGGAGGTCTGGATTTTGCTCTCTGACAAAATTCCTAACTAAATCTACTTTATAAAAGCTATTTAGCCCCCTTATATTCCAACTAAGAATTCTCGTTTATTTTTATTGATTAGGAGACATTGCCACAAAGTCACCTGCTTTCCATCTACTATATTGTGCTTACTTTCCAGCTCTCTATTCTTCTTTGTGGATTTTTTCCCAGGTTTATCTGTATATCCTACATCCAGTTTAAATTTGGCTTGCTTTTCAGATCCTTTTCCTTCTTTACTCCTAAGGGGACTATTTACATTCACACCGCCGTTTCGCATCATAATGTGATTAGTATTGTTCTTTTTCTCTCCATTTATCTTTTGGTTTTTTGAGTTTTTTCCAGCCTCTTTCATTTCTTCTACCTTTAGGATCTCTTTCACTGGAGTGTTATTTTCAACCCTTGAAACCTCCTACTTTTCCCCCATCTGAACTTCACACAAATCTCCTTCTCCTTCTTCTATTTTGTTCACCTCTTTAGGAGGTACTTCTCCTTCCTCTAATCCTTCATTGTCCTTTACCTTAGAAAATTGATTTTCTAAACTTTGGGTATTCTGGTTTAGGATATTAACTTTTTCTTCTATTAGAAGATCTGATTTGTTGTCCTCTGATCCCTTCCCCTTATCTTCCATAAGTGGACTAAATTTCTTTAATAGGGGATCTATTGTTCCTAATAAATTAAAGTCACCCTCTTCTTCTGTTGCAGAAATTTTACATGTCTATGTGTTGGTCAGCTAGGGCATCTTGAGTCTCCCTTATCTTTTGATAGTCTTCTTTTACCTTCCATATTTTCTTTTGTTGAATCTTTATATTTTTCCCTTCCTACAGATTTCTTGAAAGAGGTCTACCCCTGTAGGGACAATTCTTAACCCAATGCCCCTGTTTTTTGCATGCATAACAAGAATTCGGCAAATCTTCAAAGATAATTTCTTGAGTTTTCTTACCGAGCTTAGAGATTAATTCCACTTTTTTAGGGAGACGGTTCAGCTCTGCCACTTTAACATAAATTCTAGAGCTTTGGAGTTTAGTTCTTGAAGCCATGGCGTTATCCACAACCACTAACTCACCAAATGAATTAGCAATTCCATTGAAAATGTCCTCATGGCAGAATTCTAATGGAAGCCCAGGTAGTCTTGCCCATATAGGGGTTGTTAAGAAAAATGAGTCTGATAAATCCATTTCTGGTTCCCATTTCTTAATAGTAAGAGTACTATTTCCAAAGGACCATGGTACTTCACTCAGAATCTTATTCAAATCTTCTTTACAGTTAAAGATAAAAGAGAAAAAACCATTCACCATTGGTGCAATGTCTACTTCTCTGCATATTGCCCATTTTTTTCTGATCATAGATCTAAGAGAATCTATATTTGGTCTTACTCCTAGAAACTTACCAACTAGGGTGAGATCCATAGAAGATACAGAGAAGTCAAGCAGAGGATCTGGGATGAAAATTTGAAACTCACCTTTCTCCCAGCATGATTTAGATATCACCGGTGGGAAAAGGGATTTCCCTGTCAGGTTTTTCCCAAACAACGATGACCAGGTCCTTTGTTCAGGGGCCCCTGTTTGTCTTTCAGATTTATCTCTCGCTTTCTTCATGATTTGTTCTAACGCATTTTTCAATGATGATTCTCCAGCCCTACTATAGGACTCAATGGCAGATGAAAGCCTTCTTGTGTCTGCGTTAGTTAGCAAACCTGGCCCTCCACATTTTCCTTCTTCCTCTATTGTCCTTCCAGAATCTATTCCTCCTACCAAATTCTCTCCATCTCTGTTCCTGCTCATTCCCATTCAAATTTTTATGTGATAGGGATTAAATTTTTTATGTGATTAGTACTTTTAATTCCCATTAAATTTGAAAGGGATTGTATGTAAATTAAATAAATGGAATTGAAATTTATGAAATTGAAGGATTGAAAAATATTTTAAATGTATGAAATTTATTATTTCAATAAATAAATATTTTTATTATTGAAAAATTCAACTAAACTTGGATTTATTTTAAATCAATTTCACAATTGAAATTTCTAATGGAATTTTTATCTTATCAAAACTATTTCAAAATGATAGGTTAAGTTTGTAATTAATCTCACAAAAAAAGGATATAAATCTTGAAAAATATTCTCTCTAGCTTATTAATCCATATAAATTATAAAAATATATACATCTATCCCATAAATTAATTTAAGGGGATTTTGGATCCAATTTATCAACATAAAATTAGAGTTAATATATTGTTTTCAACTTTTATTTTCCACTGTGACATTTTTAATTCTCCCTTCCTCGATAAAATGTATAGACAACTTATTATCCTATAATAGTATTAAGATTAAGGTGGAATCATTTAATTAATTAAATAACCTTATTAATAAATTAGTTACACATCATTTATCCAACCTTTTGTTTTCTTGGAAATGATACACTAAGGTTAGCATTTTAAGTAATTTTTTAATTCAAAAGTCAGAATGAAAATAGTCTGTAACTATTCTACACTTTTAATAACCTTAGAAATAGTTTTAAAACCCTAGACCAAATTATAGACCTTAAACTTTTCTCAATTTAATATTGGTTTAGTTATTTATATTTATCTCTACAGAATCTATTGGTAAGATGTAGTCTAAGGCATACTCAGGTTTTAAACTTGTGATAGACATAGATAGTCTTAAAAACCTTATTCCATAGACAAGGGTTTCTTGTATTAAATCCTAGTAGTATCTAACTATGTGTGACCTAATTTGTGGTCATTGAGTTACCCTCAAGGGTAAGGATTAAATAATTACTTGTAAGGATGAGTGGAAAACATTTTTTGTCTTTTTAGTAGAACATAAACTTATTTTGGTAAAGGGTGAAATAAAACCATCCATAATTATTCATATGAATTTGGTCAAAATAGATATACAGGAAACTAAGGAAGTGAGTGTGGTCACTAATAACTAATCTTTAAGGGGATTTATTATCTTGGGATCAAGTGACTAACCTTATGATGTCCTTCCTTCTATGTTAAGTGTACTTTATTTTTAACCTTTTATAAAGTAATATTGAATAAATATTTGGTTATAACTTTTTATCTTTATACAAATCTAAGTTGTTTCACTAGTTGGGTTAACTTGGAAACATGGATTTATCCTATAAATCCTTGGTCATTAGTGAAGAGACTCCTGAGAGTCAAATCCACTTTGAGTACAGTGAATTTGAATGTTTTGGGGACTTAATTTTTAATTAGGATAAAGGAATGCATGTTCCTTTACCTTATTTGTTGATAGTCATATGTACTCCTGTGAGACACTTATTATGTGTTTTCATGAGTACCTTAGTATATATAAGTGTCTTTTTCTAAGGTTTTTTTGAATAATAATATATATTTAATTTTTTCTTGATATATATTATAAAATATTTTTTGTGTTTCCATAGTTCTTAATTCTTTGTTTTATCCTAGACCATCAATCCCATTTCAGTAATGACATCTCTTGGAGGATACTCAAAATAAGTTTAAGTGAAAACTACATATGAAATTTATTCTAAGGAGCATATATGTAGGATTCCAAATATTTATGGGGAAAAGGCCATATGTATTAGCTTAGGTTATGGTTTGTGTGTCATCATTCCTCATGGTTGTATTAAGATTCTTTTGTTGAATTACTTATATAAAAAATAAATTAAAATATCATGATTAATATATGATTTGAATATTTTTGACACTTGTTCTGAGTTTAATAATGTATACATATTTTACTTGTGCATTCCTTATGATATATCTTTTGTTGATAATTTTATAAGTACCTTTTCCTTGATAACCATAGGTTGGTAGCCTTATCCTTTGTATCTTGTAACTTAGATTAATATTGTCTTTAATTGTGAATGTTGACCTTAAAAGATTATTATTTTACCTTTTTCACTACTTAAATTAAACTCAAAGAGACATTTTTATTATAATATCTTAGTTATATCTACTAATGTTATTGATTTCTCCTTTATAAATATGATAATAAAATGATACTAAAATATAGTTTCATATGGGATGGTAGCTTTATAAACCACTTGAAACTTAATTCCCACTTAAATATGCTTATGTATTGATATTATGAAACATATTCTTTATTTTTTAAATAAATAAATTAATTAATCACATATTTAACTTTTTGTGTCACACTTCATATGATGATGTTGGTTGATTTAAAATAATAGTTAAATAATTAATTACTAATAAAATTTATTAAATAATAAAAAATAACCATGTTTTACTTGGTTTTTTAGTATGAGAATATTTGTCATGAAAAAATCCATACAATCTATCAAAAATGTTAATAATTCTTAGGCTCAATGGTTTATCATGGGTTCAAAAATTCCCTTATGCCTTCTCTTGGTTCCTTGTCTCAACCCCCTATCCAACCTAATGAGACACTTAGTCAACCAAACCCATGACCATAATAGGTCAATAATTTAACCTTTACTCTTATTCTTATCATTTTTATATCTCATTCAATATCTAGAGGTCAAAAATGATACCTCTTTTCGTAGTTATTTAACTCATGGGACATGCCAAAACCATCACATCATACTATTTATGTATATGTGGATCTCTAGTAGCTAGTGAAAGTATTTTTTCATATTAATTTATCAACCACATTAATAATTAATACTAAATTCTCTATTTCCAATTATGGGTGCACTAATTTTGAACCCCCTACCTATCCACCCATCCCTGCATGCCCCTAAAAAACTATATATACAATCATATGTTTTACAAATCACCTACTTCATAAAATTAACTCTCTCATTATATGAATCAACTTCCAACCCAATTTATGAGTCCCTTATTCCATTAAAACCTTTAAAAACACTTTATTATTCTTAAATTTCATCTTTAAGCTATTAATCAAATCCTCTCATTAACACACTTTATTTAAGAACCTCTTAGCATAGTTATTAGGAACATACCCTTGCCTCATCATTTTATTTATCTTCCAAAATTTATAGGAAAGGGTAACCCCAATTATCACATCAAAACATATTCCACATTTAACTCATTCGTTGGTATGTTATTGTCACCAAAATACTCCCAAGGCCATTATAAAGGATTTTATTAGATTGGTATTATTGTGTCTAACGGATTAAATACACTTATTCATTAAAATAATCTAGGAATTTTTTGAATATTTTATCATGACTAACATACTTATCATGATCATTATATTATTTTTACAAATTAAAAAATATCCTAATAAATTCATTACCTATTTTGTCACTATATGGTGGCATGCCTTTTACTATTATACTAGTGCCCATCACATTAATATCCTAGAGATTTGTGATCTATTTATTTATTTCCTATATAAATAAATTGAGGATGTAAAAAATATATATAAGTCTTATGAATATGTTTTAGATAGATCCCTTCAAATTTAATAGATGGATATGATAGTGGCCACAATACATATAGGCCTAATGAGATAATTTTTGTCCCTAGTCAAAATATTCAAATCAATCAAAAAAATTGAATACCTAAATTAATAATCCTGGTTCAAATATCATCAACCAAAAAAATTCAACCATATATTAGGTCATCAATAATAATCATCCCAAATGTAATAATGGTCAACTTGATAATAACAATAATGGAAATGGTAGTGATCACTTTAAAATATGAAAAAATATCACAACATTAATGTCGTATATTTCTAAATATCAACTTATCAAAATCAAAACCAACACTTTAATCAACAAAATTAATAATTGATACATCAAAATCAAGTTCAATATCATATCTAAAACTAGTACCAAATGCAAAATTGATACATATAAAAATTTAAAATTTCAATGAAAATAAAAGACTCAAACGAACGTGACCTCTATAAATATTATTTTTTCAATAGTATTTTTTTCACAATATGAATTATTTTATAAATTAAAACATGTTAATTCATAGAGTGGATGAGGATTGAAATAAAATTTTCATTTGATATGTTCTTTTGAACTATGCTTGAAAATCCTCTTAAAATTGACTAGGCCCTTTTACCCCTCAAAATTATAACCTATGATTGAAAATAATCCAAAATATATATTATCAAAAAAAAGTACATCCTCCTTCTAATCATGTAAAACTTAAATTTTATAATATGTCATCTTCATAACCCATGACTACTCCTTCAGCCTTCTCTTCATAGAACCCTAACATGCCTTCTTTATTTAACTATATATAAATAAAAACAAACTAATACACTTGGTGGATATTGATACTAAAATATATGTTAATTTCACTATACATATGTATTATTATCTTTTACAAACTTACCATGCTTCTTATTATACCAATGATGATACTATATGGGCTCCTAAACTAGTTGGAGCCTATGAACTGGTTGAAGATCTTATCAAGCCTTTTCCTATATTTATTTTATAGACTTAATAAATTTTTTATCCTTTTTAATATTTATATTTGTTATAATCCTTTGGTCTTGGACGTTTTCCCAATTTTAATACTCATTCCAAGGAAAAAATCAATAATATTTGTTTTTAGGTTTGCTTACCTAGTCAAGGCTATAAGGACATGGGTTTATTCTTTGATATGAGACAGTTACCTTCAAATTTACCATATAAGTAATCATGCACTCTATCTCCAAATATGGGTGTTCAAAATTTATGTTATGAGATAAATGGTGGATGATATGGCTATTTCAAACATCATCTCATTTTTCATTCTTCATTAGATGGGTTATCGTGATACTAATTACATATCCAGCTAAAATAACCTTAAGGGTTATGATAGACTTAATTAAACATCCATCAATAATATTTTATTTCTTGTCACCTTGGGGAAATTTTTTTCCCATTGATTATATATAATAGATAAAAATATCATTTAAGACATGATTTTGTGGAGGCCTTGGATCTAGGAGGGCATATTATACACATTACTTCTGATTATTTGATTCTTACACTTGGGAAGAGGTTTTGTGGCTTATGTGTCCTTAACCTATTTTGTGTTCACTAAACCAATCTCAAGAGGAAATGAAATATGCACTTATATTATTAGTTATATTTGTGATATTTAATTAAGCATCCCCCTCCCTTTCCTCCGAAGGCACCCATGACTATCTATAAGTGGGTAACAAAGACTACCATTGATCTTCTTTATCCATTTCCTATTTTGAATCCTAGGGAATAACCTTTAGTATTAAATTCCATGTCAATAGATGCAAAATCACATAGTGTAAATAATATAGAAGGATAAAAATTTGTATCTTCCTTTTTACCATCATATTATTAAGAATTATACTCCAAGGATCTCATATCCATCTCCATCCAAAGTCTCATAGATCTCAACTTTGAAAGTAAAAATGATGATAACCTCCATATTATAGATAACTTAAGTCCCTTTTTTGATTCCTTTATATTAAAACATAGATATGTGCATGATAGATATTTGTGAGGTATAAGAAGTAGGTGTTACTTCATTGAGTGAAGTTATTTTATCCACAACATTATTATCTTTTCACTTTGATGGGCCTAAGATTATACCTTTCACCTTAAAACACATCAAAAATATGGCTTAGTATGAAGCTCTGTTGTTGATTTTTTTTTTTTTTAAAAGATCATAATTAATAATTTTAGAGCCTTCAAGAGACACCTTTTACTTTCAACCAAGTCTCCATCATGTATGAAATTAGATTTGAAAATATTAATATTTATGAATCTATTTACCCTAAAATTAATTAGTATTAATCAAATAAATTAAAAATAATATAATAAAATACATAAAAATACAAATGTATAAGTATGATACAATAGTGAACTATAATAATATAAATGTATGCTTGGACTTAAGTCTATTATTTGTTAAATATACATATGTTTTGTTATTTAAAATGATCGTATTGGAGTCATGATCATGTTTCTAAAAAAATAAGGATGTTAGAAGGTACATGGAAAAGAGTGAACTAAAACAAAAAGTCCATAATATGGATATACCTTCTTTTCTATGTTTTTTGATGTTGACAATATATAATAATTTCTAGTTGGAGAGCATGTGGTTGCATGTGAGGGTTTCCTGATTATGTGCAGGGATCAAATAGACGCATGAAATACCTACAAAATTAAAACCATAGTTATGCACAAACCCAAAAAATATATCAAATAAAATGATTAAAAATAGGGGAAGTGGGAAAGGCCTAGTTATCCTTAGAAAAAACATATTTATTAAGTGTTACCTACTAGCCCAAAAGGGCCTCAAGTCGATGTAGTTCTTCCTTTTGGGGAATGTAAGAAATATGTGATGAATAAAAGTATAATATTGACTATAGTTATTGATAATATATGTCATTGAAATGTTATAAAACACTATTAAACCTATCCTATGACTATAATAAATAAACATAATTTAAATTGAAAATAATAATTCTCTTTTACTTAAGATGGAATGCTTTTGAAATTAGATTGTTAGATGATTTCTAGGTAATGAATTAAATGGATTTGATGAGATTTTATAGAAGAATATTTTGATTATTATCATGATATAATTTTTTTTTCTTTTTTTTTTTTTTTTTGTATAACCATTAATAAACTTATTTATTTAAAAACGTGTCTATTGGAGGTGAGAGGATAAGGGTGCAATAGTGGATAGGGTTGCATTGTGATCCTGCCTGCCTAGTGTGGTCTTTTGTCATAATGTTAGAAACATTTGAAACTTTATTTTAATTTTATGTGAGAAGAATAAGGATGAATAGGAATGAAATAGGGATATTTACATTTTATTTTCTTGGTATTATTGAGATAGTGAAGGCTCATGTAATGATGTTGGCTAATGAAGTGGTGAAAATACCAAGTAAAGTAAAAATGTCAATAATAAACCTTATCAAACATTTATTGACTATATTAATGTGTCTAAATTTTCACCAACCTACTTAATTTAATTATTTAATAAATTTTAAATAATAGGTTAGAGGATAAAGTGATAAAACCTAAGTATGGAAACACATTTTATCTTCAAAGGAGGAGTTTGGGTTACCAACTAATCCAAGAGGAGGTAAGGTGATTTTAAACTTATTTCCTTGATAGGATAAAAGTTAAATTTTAAGGTGGTAATAGGATGAGTTGTATGTAATTATGTGTCAATAAACCATAACCATACCAACCTATCCAATTTGAACCTATGGACAAATCAAAAGTGATCAAGTCTCTATGATAGAAGCTTTTGATTTAATCAAGAATATGTTTTCACTTGTGAATATTGATATTAAAATAAGTAAGGGTGATACCCATCAAGTGTGACTAAACTATAATGGTAAGACAAAAAAAATATAGTGTAACTAGTACATGGTTCATAAAAGTATAGCCAATATGTGCAGTGTTACTATGCTAAAGCATGGCTCACTTACAAAACTATAAAAAGGAGATGGGATCCATGACATGGATCTCAAAATTTAAACTAAGACATGGAGCATAACTAAGATAAAAACATGGTCCAATTTAGAAATATTAATTAGTCCACTCCATGTAGATATAGTTTCAAACTATAACTTCGTAAAAAACTTGTTTATTGAAAACTATAAAAGAGGGGAGTACACGAACTGACATCCTGCCCCTTGTATTACATAAAGTGATAAATTTTACTTTGTAAATATTTTAAATTTTTTTACATGTGAAAATTTTCTCAATTATTTATAATAGTGGGTGCATATTGACTCCATCTACCCCCATAATATTTATAATTTTTATTGTACATATTGTTATGAATATGAAATAATTTTTTATTAAGGTTAAAGGGGGATTTTTTTTACTAGGGTCCCCAAAACCTAAGTTAAGTACAAACAAAAAGGATCCAGAGGACCAAAAGAAGCCTCAAATAATATAGAGATAAAAAAAACTAGAGTGAACTATAAAACTACATAAATACATCTCAGAAATAGCAAAAGATACACCAAGAACAGAAAGTAGCAAAAGGTGAACTTGAAGTCTAATCCATGTCCAAATTTATTGAAACATCTTCCTAGTAGCTCTTCATTATTTTCAAGTTTTAATTGATTTAGAGGATGATATTTAATTTATCCACACCTTTTTGACACTCTCTAAACTAGACTTCTTTGTCTTTGCCTTTAGTCGGTGTCTTAGTGTCAAATAGATCTCCCAAATGCGATTTTACATTTTCTACTTGAATTCCCTCAAACATAGTATCCTTACTAGAATTTAACATAAAAATAATGTTGTTTTTATGTTTTTAATTATAATTTTCAACCCTACTAACCCTCTCTTGAATAAATTTAATTTGACAATTAGAAACCTTGTCCATGTTGTTTTGAGACAATCTTTCTTTTTCTTACTACAAATTATTAAATTTACCTTTAAGAGAAGTCATTTCCCTCATGGACCAATGCATAATGGAATTTTTTATTTCAAGTTAATTTTACAACTTATCATAGTTATGCTTCCTTTTCAAATAATTCACCTGACTATTGAAGTATTCATTCAGGTCCTGGGTCTACTTACTTTAGAAATCCTTGACTTTCTCCTTGAGTTCTTTCCTAATCTTCCACGTTCTTGAATATTTTTTCTTTGATGTGGTATCCAAATTCACCCTTTATATATCCTTTTGTTTTTTGAAATTATATTTTCTAACCAACTCTTAACCAAGATAGAGTCCCCTATAGACTACTTTGTTATACCATTTTTACTAAATTTATTATTAGATACCAATGGTTCCTTAGTTGTGCTTCTCAAGTGAGTTTTAATAGTAATATCTTGAGGTTTATTAGTATTATTAGAATCATTTACCTCTTTAATATTTGAGAAGGAATTTTTAGGATATTTAATCTAGACATTATTAACTTTATTGATGTCCATAGGCTTTCCAAAGTCTTTTTTATTTTGAGATTTAGGCATTTCAAGAGAGATCCGATTCATTTCCTTGAAGTATTTATTAATGAGAAATAAAACCCCTTCATGTCTAGGAGCCAAATATTTTCCCTTTTTATATTTAATAATAGAAGTCTCCAATAATAGTATTATTTATAAGGGAATGATCTTGGGGATTGTATGCCTAAAATAGTTTGAAAACATAAAAAGAGACCAACAGACCATGTTGAACCTACCTTCAAGTGTGATGTATTACATCATATGAAAAGTTACCTCTCCAAAGGGCCTTGAAAAATATTCTTAGTTGAACCAATTATGAATTATATCTAGTGATTCTCCCTCTATCAAGAAAATCTCCTTTTCATTTTTTTAGTCCTTGCCCATTTTGTGAATTTTGGTTACTTCCGGCTCCAAACTTGTGACATGTGCAATCAATTATTTTTTCACCTATAACAAAATCCCATTGATATTAAGTGATCTATTCTCCAAATTATTTTCTATAAGATTAAATATATCCATTTCATAGGCTTCAAATCTTGTCATGAACCTTATAAAATCCATTGTATGCAAGGCTTCCCAAATCACCTCATTTTTCTTAACTTCTTCTAGCATTTTACGCTCAATACTATTCGACAATCCCATAGTATTCTTGAAAATTGACATCTAACATAGGTAAAATTTAGACTTTTTAAAAACCAATTAACATAATGCCAAAAAATCTTGAATTTATCTTCCTTACTTCCTTTGCTAGATGAACTATGTCTCTATTTGTGCTTCCTAATTCTAGAAGCTTCTCTTTCAAATCAAAGAAGGGGAAATATAAAAATAGCCTAATTAAATAAAAACTAAGCCAATGGACTAAAGTTATAAAGTTAAAAAATAATTTATAAAAATTCATGAGGGAGAATCCCACATATTTAATCATTATGTAATAAGTTACTTATGAGGGATTAAACTCAAGGTAAGCCTAATATGATTTTCCTATTTTGAGATGAGGGATATAGCTTAAAAATAACATATATCAAAATAAAAATTTAGAGAATTTGATAAATGTATAATCATGTAACAATATTTTCCATATTAGAATCTTAGAAATATAAAATTGAAGTATATGAAGAGTTTGTATATTGCATTGCATCATGTAATTGAATATGGAATTGATGTAATATGTAAAGCATGTAAATAACTTGAAAGTGTTAAATATGTATTATAAACATAGAGTTTTATGTAAATAATTTGTAAATATTGAAAGTGTATTGTATCATGAAATTTTATTATAAAATTGAATCGTCTATGAAGCATTGAAAGTAAGCAATATGTGTATGGTAGTTCATTATGAACCATATGAACAAAAAATGTCACACATAAGGCCAAAATGCCATATACAAAGGACATGTAAATGTTTCACAAGAAAATAAGGACAAGTTCCATGTGTAAATGGAAAATTATGGTGTATTTTTAATAAACATAAGGCTGAGTGCCACATATAATAAAAAATCAAGTTCAAGCACATTCTGTAATATCAAGTTTTTGAAAGCAAGAAGCTAGGCTTTAAAAGTAAACATAGTTGGTAGAATTTGAACAATCCTTAAAATGTGAAATCATCATATATAAATATGGAAGGCACATGATATGTCCCTAAATTATATTTAATGTAATTTTATTAATGTAACATATATGATAATAATTTTCATGTGTAATCTATATAAGGAGATATATGGGAGCTTAAATGAGAGTTATATTGTGTATAAAGGTGTAGTAATAATTGAGTGGGTTGATATAAATAATGTGCTTGTATATATTTTGAGAGAATAATTTTATTATATTGTTTGAAAAAGAGGAGGAAAAAGTCAAGCAAAAAAATTAGAACCAAGGGATGTGAGATTGAGAAATCAAATAAAGCATAAAGAATCTATGTACGATCCAATCAAGTTAATCATGAGAAAATATCCAATAATTTTATTACAATGATATTATAATAATTAAATAAGGAACATATGCTGTAATATATGTATGTGAGTAATTGTTAATGGCTCATTATCAATGGGTGATGTTGGAATTGATTAAGTATGAGCTTGTCTTATGAAATTATATAACCTTGACATTTAATTGTACTGCCTTAGTATACTTTTTTTATCTTATGAATTACCAATTAAATGGATATATAAATGCATCATATGGATTTATTAATTTAGTTATTACATTTGTATTATCTAATTCATTATGTCTGTGTAGATTATTGTGCTCAATTTTATTTTATTTTGGGACCCAAAATTTTGTGTTTAATTTAGTTGGAATTTTATTAAAGGCTTCCTATGTGACTATGTGTTTTTTACTAAGGTTGATATGATCATTATTATCCTGAATATTATTTGGATATTTTAGTGAATTTTTTTAAACATTTGGAGCTTTAGGAGGTTGTTCTAATGGGTTATGAAATTTTTAAAAAGTGTTGGGATGATATTATAAGAAATAAATAAGGAACATATGTATGTGAGTCATTGTTAACGGTTCATTATTGACTGATGATGTTAGAATTATTTATGTATGAGCCTATGTTATGAATTATATAACCTTGACATGTTATTATACTACATTAGTATACTTTTTTATCTTATGAATTAACAATTAAATGGATATATAAATGCATCATATGGATTTATTAATTTAGTTCTTACATTTGTATTATCTAATTCATCATGTGTGTGTAGATTATTGTGCTCAATTTTATTTTGTTTTGGGATCCAAAACTTATGTGTTTAATTTAGTAAGAATATCTTTAGAGGCATCTTGTGTGATTGTGTTTTTTTACTAAGATTGATATGATCATTATTATGTTGAATATGATTTGGATATTTTAGTGAATTTGTTTGAATATTTGGAATTTTAGGAGGTTGGTTGAAGTGGTTATGAATTTTTTTAAAAAGGGATGATTCCTTTATTTTTTAGTTCATTCAGTTTTTCTCTTACTAGATAAAACTTATTATCATGGTACCCATTAATGCCATTGTAAGTACAAAATGGTTGGACTTTGTTTTTTCCAAGTGATGTGGAGAATGATAGTAATTAGGGTATAACTATCCAATAATTTAGGTAACATATCATGTGGGCATTTATTGGAAGAAACTATTAGCATTGATTATTTTATTATAGTGTAAGGGTGATTGTGATTATTAACTTGATGGGTATATTTATTTCCTTTAAGATTTTTTTTTACTTTCTCAGATTTAGATTCAAGATTATGTACCAAATTATTGAGGTGTGTTGTTTGATTAGTGCATGTATTTTTATAATAAAAATGATTGTGTTTTATTATAATTAGTTGCATTAAATTTTAGTGAGTTATCTTCTATAAATAATTCATTGTCTTCTTACATGTTATTTAAAATAATAAAAAGACCTAATTATTCTTCTAGTATTAAGGCCTCATAATAAATAACTATAAATGATTCAAAAGTATTATAAAGTAGCTTTTATTTTAATGGATAAAAAATACCTTGACAAAGTATACATTTTGCTTATAAATATGTGGGCTGGTAAATTAATTGATGCATAAAATTTTTAAATTTTAAGATGCACTCACAAACTTTCTCTTTTTCACCTTGGTGTAAATAAAATCAATTTTCATAAGTAATCCTTGGACCCTTATTATGAAAATATTGGATAATAAATATTTATTATAGCTCAAAATAAGTAATAAAGATCCACTAGGAAGGGAGTAATACCAATTAAGTGCACATCCCTCTAGCATTTTAGGGAATTATTGTAATAATAAATGGATATCGTTATACCCACTCATGGACTCATGAAGGATTTAAAGTGAAAGTAAGGGTCATCAATTCCATCAAATGTTGAAAATTTAGGATTTTTAAAGGTGAATATAGAATATTATACATAATGAGGTTACCAAGAGTGTAATTATAATCAACCCAATAATGATAGGATTTAATTTATAATTACAAATTGTGTACTTATGATTTTAAAATACCTACATCATGCATTAAGGAAAGACCTATTGGGAAGTTATATTAATATTTTTAAGGGGTTCATTTATGGGTTGAATTATATTTATAATATTAACCATTGGTACACTATTGCAAGTGGGAGAAGTATGCTTATGAAAATATTTCTATTTATATATGGTTGGTTGCAAAGTTTCACTAAGTACTATAATCCTCTTGTTCACACATTTTAATCTATAGGGGATAATGATAAATATCATCACAATATGTATGTATGTTCTCATCATTAAGAGAGGATGGTGGAGATGTTCTAGAGGATTATCATGGTACTCATCACTATATACATTATCATAATCATACCAGTCCTCATTATAATCACTATACTTGTGATGGTCATAAGGAATATTCTTTATTTCCATTGTAGTTGCATGGTTGGAATATGATAAATATGACATGTAGATATAGTAGATATAGGATGTAAAGAATGAGAGATGGTCTCACCACTAATAGTATTTGATTTAACCTCATGGAAAGAAGGGGGAGGGGATTTTTCACAAATAGAATCATCCTTAAGAGTATATGGTAATCTAAGATGAGGTAAATAATAGGAACTAGGAAGACATTTTCTCGGTAAAGTAGCTTCAAAATAAAGGGGTGAAGAAAAATCTCAAGTGGAATATAAGTTCTCATCTAAATGGTAAGCTATATAGAAAACCATAGGTGTGACCAAATAAGAATAAAAAGGGAGACCCAAAAGGATGTCTAAAGGATGCACTAAAATGAATCTATAAGTATGGATAAAGAAAACTATAAAGGAGATTCTGAATAGGAATTGATATGTTTGTTAAAATAATGCTTAGAAGAGAGACACAAAGGGGTTTCTAAGGGATGCACCAAAGAATAATTTAATTATGTATCTAGAGAGGACTCTAAGCAAGAATATGGAGAGGTAACCTTTAATAAAAATCATCATTTTTAGGGCATTACTTATGGGAATTGAATTAACAAGAGTGAATGCAATGAAGGGCATTAGTAAAGGAAAAAGATAAGTTATATGTTTTTTTATTAAATTATGGTGCATTCACAAACATTATGCCATCAAGCATTTATAAACAACTTGGCTTAACTCCTATTAAATATGATAGAATTTTTACTCAATTAGATAAATCTAGAGTCAAAGAAATTAATGAATTATCAAATTTTCATATATAACTTACCTCTGAGCTAAGAATCCATAAATTTATTGACATCCAAGTGGTGGACATACTTAATGCTTATAGGATACTATTAAGCAGAGAATGGATAAAGACCTTGAATGGATATATGTCCACTAACTATTTGCATTTATGGCTACTGGAGAAATTAGTCCCAAATCACATCAGAGTTTAAAGAGAGCCCCAAATTAAGCACATGATCATAGAATATAATGTTGTGAATAAAAGGGTTAACATGCTAGACTAGAATCAGATTAACATAATGGATTTTGAATTAGGAGTGTATACTCTTCATACTTCTAATGTATATAGTTATAAGAATTCTCAAGATTTTCCTAGGATTTGGAAATTACATTTTGATGGTGCTAGGTGTAAGTCTAGATCTAGAGTGGGAATTGTTCTTACCAATCCTATTGGGAAAGAATGAAAATCTACTTATAGACTTTAGTTCCTTGCACAAATAATCTTATAGAGTATGAATGTTTGATTCTAGGATTGAAATTTTACATTAAGCATAAGGTTAAATAACTCTTAGTTTATGGTGACTCAAAACTTGTGGTTAATCAGGTGAGGAGTAAATTCCATTGTAAATTATCATATCTCAAGAGATATAATTTTAGAGTCTAGGATTTACTATAATATTTTGAAACTTTCAACATTATATCCATCCCTAGGGAGGAGAACAAAGATTTTGATAAGCTTGCCTCAGTTGTACCCAATCTTATGCCAAACCATGACTCTCATAACTTTAGCATGGAGTTAGTTCCATGACCATCAATCCTAGATAACATAAACCATATGTGGGTCTTTAGTGATGACCAACAAATCTTGGATTTTGTGACCAACTTAGGATTATTTGAGGCCCATGTCATAGATGAGGCCAATGAGAATACTTTTGAAGGGGATGGAAAATTTGAGAACTAAGTTATTTAACTGAATGAAAACAAAATTACAAAAGGCATGATTGCCTTGGAGAAGTTATTTAATCAAGATAAACTAGCTGATAACACTAAGATTTCCAAATTTAGTGGAAAAGATTACAAGGCAATTGATCTTGGACCTCAAGATTAAAATCAGCTAGTTAATATTGGGACAACATGTATGAGCATTGAAAATGAAAAGGCCAAAGACTTGATGACAAACTATAAAGACATAATATCTTGGTCTTATGATGACTTGAATATTTTTTATCCAAGATTCATCACCTATACTATACCCTTGAAATAAAACTATAAACCTTTCAAAGAAAAGCAGAGGCCTATAAACCCTATTTTAGAACCCATGATTTTCAAAGAAGTCAAAAAGTTTTTAGATGCCAAGATTGTATTTTACATTAGGCACTCTACCTAGATCACCAATTTGGTTCTAGTTGGGAAAAATAATGGTAAAATAAGACTATGCATTGATTTTAAGAATATAAATAAATCATCTAAAAAGGAAAACTATCCTTTACCTTCTCTAGACCAAGTTATACAAAGCATTTCTAGTTCTACTATTATGTCCTTTCTTGATGGATTTTTAGGGTATAACCAGGGGTTGGTGAATCAAAAGGATAGGATAAAGATTGATTTTACTACCAAATGGGGCATGTTTGCTTATAAAAGGATGCCATTAGGACTAATCAATGTGGAGGAAACATTACAAAGGGCTATAGATCATGATTTCTAAGGTTTGGTAGGTAAATGAATTATTATATACATGGATGATCTGACTATTTCTTCTAAGAATATGGAGGACCACATTATGTGTTTACAATAGGTATTTGAAAGGTGTAGAAGGTATGGGATTTCTCTCAACCCCAAGAAAAGTATTTTCTATGTTACTGAGGGAAAGTTATTAGGCCATGTTATCATTAAGGAGGAAATCTATATATATATCTGGATAGAGTAGATGTTATATCAAAAATAGAGCCTCCTAATAGTAGGAAAAAATGGAAATCATTATTTGGGATGATTAACTTTGTACGAAAGTTTATTTCTAGCTTTGCAAAAACTGTTAAACCATTAAATGATATACCAAAAAAGATGGTAAAATCAATTAGAATGAAGAAACCAAGAAGGCCTTTAAAGACATCAAGGAGGCAATTGGACAAGCTCTAGTTTTGATAAGTCCATATTATCTAAGGATTTTTACCGTTACTATTTTGCTTCTAATCATACTATTGATGCAGTTTTAACTCAAAAAATTGATGTACATGACCATCTAATTGATTTCATGAGAAAAAAATTAAAAATGTTAAGTTAAATTATTCTTTAATAGAGAAACAAGTATGTGCATTATTTAAGGTAATTAAAAAATTTAGGCACTACATTCTTAGGAATAAGGTGCATGTAATCTTACTAGACCCTACCACCAAGCTCATGTTGAGTTAGAATTAACTAGAAGAAAGGAGAGGGAAGTGGATGTCAGTGTTGCAAGAATATGACATTGAACTAAAGACTACAAAATTGGTAAGGTGCCAAGGTTTGATTCAATTGAGTGCCAATACTAACCCCAAGCTAAATGTCACATAGGTTGAATAAGGAAGTTTTTAATCCAATGATTGGTATGATCCAATTTTCCATGTAATGATCAATGACACTTGTCCTATAGGCTTAACTAGGGAGAAAAGAATAGCGCTAAGACTTAATTTGTCCCACTACATGATTAAATATGAAGTTTATATAGAAAAAACTTCAAAGACATTTACTTGAGGTGTGTATCCAAAGAAGAAGTAGCTGAAATCATGAGCACTTTTCATGAGAAGATAGGAAGTGGACATCCATTTAGAAGGAAAAAAGCTCACAAAATCCTTAGAGTTAGTTATTATTGGCACAAAGTCTTCAAGGATTCCCATAATCATGTAAGTAAATTCTATTTATGTCAAGTCTTCAATATAAAAGAGCCTAAGGCAGCCATGCCACTACAACCCATTATGGTGGATAAAACTTTTGCTCAATGGGGGCTAGATTTCATGGGGATAATTAGCCCTATTTCATCTTAAGGTCATAAATACGTTCTAACTGCTACTAACTATTGCACCATATGGACTAAGGAAATGGCCACTAAATAATGTATAATTGAATAAGTGATCAATTTTTTAGAAGAAAACATATGTACCAAGTTTAGAACATTGATCTCTCTAGTATGTGATAATAGATCAGATTTTATATCCATTGAGATGACTGAATGGGCATATGATAATAGTATCAATCTCAATTTCTCGTCCAAAAATTATCCTTAAGGTAATGGCATATCCAATTTAACCAATAATAACTTGATGAAAACAATAAAGAAGTTTATAGAAAACAAGCCTATAATGTGTCATAAGCTACTAGAATATACCCTGTGGATAGATAGAATAAGGTTAAATAAGGATCTCAAAACATCATCATACCTACTGGTATATGGCCAAGAGCCCATATTCCCCATTACACTCAAGCTAATAACATATTGGTTCATGCAAGAGTACACGAAGGATGATTAGGAATTGGCAAAATCAAGGTTTTTATACATTATTCAAATGGAGGATGCTAGAGAAGAGGCTTTTTCCAAATTTAGTAGGCACCAAACCATGGTGAAAAGGTGGTTTGATAAGAGATAAACGATAAATATGTTTAGGCAAGGAGATTTAGTTCTTCTTTGGGACAAGACATCTAAGCTTAAGGGTAAACATGGGAAGTTCACACCTTTGTGGATAGGTCCCTATCAAATTACTGAGACACTTAGAAACAACACCTTCAAATCAAAAGACCTATAAGGAGACTAATTCATTTTTCCCACCAATGGGTAGTACCTTAAGAATTAATTTTCTACTACTCCCCTAGAGTCTTCATGGAGTAAATTGTAAGAATAGTTAAAGTTAGAGTAGGTAGGCTAGATTAGTTTCTTTATATTCTTTATTTTTGGTCCCTTATTTTTACATATGTTTGTATATATTTTTTTTACTTTGATTTTTTATTTATTTTGTGTATTTTATTTCTCTATTTTGTTCTTTCTCTTAATAATTCCTTTTAGATAACCCTTGGCTCAAAGTTCACTTGATTGCTCAGGAACTCCATAGTTCATAAATGAAGGTATGAATCTTAAGAATATATTAACAATGGGTTTAAAATATGATATTGAAAATTATAATCTAAATAAAATAGTAAGGATTGGTGGATAGGTTAACTATTCTATAAGAACTTAAACGTTATTTTGATCAAAACTTGGTTTTAAGAAGAATAACACATGTAGGGTGAAATATTGAATTATTAAGGCACAATAATGTTTGCACTTAACAAATATCATTTCATAGGACAAAGGTTACAGCCATGGGTTATTGCCTAAATATCAAACACTTGACCAAATCCCTAAACCTAGCTAATCTGGTTCCCAACCTTTGCTAGAAAGCCTAAAAGATCTTAAAAATACAAAAAATAAGAGCTTATTTCAAAATCAAAATATTTCCAAGCAAAAGTGATTTTGGTAATTTACGTTGGGGATATGGACACCTAGTTGGCACTAAATCAAGGCCTTGAATGGATCTAAAGGCATCTCTATTAGGTCTATAGATTCCTAGCTAGTAGTATAGTAATGCCCAAGCCCTCCCTGAGCTAAAGCATGGTTATTAATGAATATCCAAACATGTTGTAAGTCAATGTTAATGATTGAAGACATGAAACTTGGAAGTTGTCCCCTAAATCCAATGGAAAATAGTAATTAGAATCAAAGCACACACACTGCATGGCTAGGTTTTGATGTTTGATCCTAATTATACAAATGTAATGTTTGTTCTAAGCATAAAATGATCTTAGTAATGGTACTGATCAAGTGGAATAAATAATATAGTTATTTATCTAAACTAGAGTTTTTGAATTTTAACATATTATTATGTTTCCTTTGGAAGTCACCATTTTTTGAGGTCAACATACCCCCATTTCTAAAAAATAAAGACCCTTGTGCCAAATTGTGCAATTGTGAACCTTAATATTGAAAATTCACTTGATCAGAGTGTCATTAACATGTTTTCACATTATTTGTATTTGAAGACCATCTTCACCTCATTGGGTTGGCTTATTTTTGCTCATAGTTTTGGTTTATTTTTTTTTCTTGGTATTGATAATAATGGATCACCTTGTTTCAAGTTGTAGATTCTAGAAACCCTTATTCAGGAAACCTTAGCATAGGTTCTTTTGGACCAAATTCAAAATTTATCAGAATAATTTACAAAGGAACACTTTAAAATTTCCATAGACTTAAGTTTAATTTTTACACAACCAAACCTTAGCCTAAAAATTATATACTTGGTCTCTTCATGTCCTGAGCCCCTCACTCTATTTTTTTATTTTAGCATGGTCTAAATTTAATGTATATATGGTCATTTCATTTTATTCCTAGCTTGGTCCAACTTTATTATTCATATGGTCCCTCTTGTTACAAGCTTAGACTAATGTTTTATTCTCAAATGTCCATTCATGTTTATTAACATAAACAAGACCTTAGTCTTAAGACTTTATCCTAAGTATTATAAGCCTTCGAGTCTTAACTTAAACTATGTGTTTGTTTACAATATTAATGACCCACATTTAATCAAGCCAAGTTGGTCAGATAGAGCAAGGAGGACCTGATAAGTTGAAGACCTAATCCTTGAATCTAATCTCATTTAATTACTTGGATTGTAATCAATGGCCCATATTTGAGTACATACCAAAGATCAAATGAAGCGAGATCAAAGTGAGACAATAAGAGGGTCTTTTTTTATTACATAGACTTATCTTAAGTCTTTATCCTAAGGTTTCAATTGTATTTATTAATACAATAAAAACTTAGGATGAAACTTTATGATATGAATTTATTATACACAGGGTTATTTTTCATTATGTTTCTAACTTAGGTTAGAAACTAATATTTTCCTAAGCATGGGGTCTTATTTATGTTGTAATTTACCTTAAAACTTTAGAATTTTTTTTTTTCATATTCATTTATACAAAATAGAATATTTATCTAAGGATTTGATAGTCCTAAGCTTATTTAATCCATTCATGACTATAGGAGACAACTGTGTTTGACTACCCAAATCATAATAAACAACTCACATTTACTTTGGAAAGATCAATCAAATAATGCATATCGATTCAAAGTTCATATGGGACTTATTTAATTTCATGAGACTTAAATTTGATGTTATTTCACCCATCAATTGATGTCCATGAAGCCATCATTAATGTTTGTGAGACCATTAAATTTTAGCTCCTATGATTAGTTGAGTGAGCTTAAATTTGACATTCTTAAAACCATCGATTGACATCTATGAGGTCGTCATTGACGTTTAAGAGACCATAAAATTTTATCCCCTATGGTTAATTATGCAAACTTAAATTTTTCATTATCACGACCATTAATTGATGTTTGCAAGGTCATCATTGACATTTGTGAGAATGTTAAATTTTAGTTCATAAACCAATCTTGCTTGAATGAATGAACATGTTTGTTCTAAATGCTTTAGGATCAATGGAATATCATTTATAAAATAAAAATGCTTAGGATTCTTTACTGTAATGTTAAAATCAATCTTTTATTAGATTTTAACCTACCATAGATTAATTAGATCTATTTAAAGCCATGTTTCAAATTGAGACCCTTCTAATTAAGTTTAAATTTTTCATGGGAGTGATTGTAAAGACCATGGAATTAACTTAAATGTTACCATAAGATTTATTCATGTTTTTAAACATTTGACCAAACCTTAGTCTAAAATATTATGCTTGGCCCATAAATGTCCAATGATCTTTTGGTCTATTTTATTGGCTTTATTTAATGAATGCAGGGACCTATTACTATAAAACATAGCTTAGATATTTTACCCTAAAGTTTTATCATATTTACTAATACGATAAAACCTTAGGTTAAAAACCTTATGTTAAATCCTTTAATTATTATTTTGGGTCCCTTATTTATTATATTCTAAACATAGCTTAAATATTTTATCCTAAGGTTTATTTCATGTTTATAAACACAAAATAAAACCATAGTCTAAAGTATTTAAACCTAAGCTCCTTATCCATCCTGACCCTAACTTAAACATTGGGCATCTTTGTAGGATCCATGGCTCACATTCACTCAAACAAGATTGATTCAATGAAGCATATCCATATTCAAAGTTTTAACAGAGCTCTAAGAAAGCATGAAATCAACACATGGCACAAATATGTTAATCAATAAGGTTGATAAGGTATAGAGTTCATAAATCTCATGAGACTACCAAGTGGCATAACCTTAGGGCCTAGTAGAAACAATGGCTAATGGCATGTAAGTCTTAGGATCGAGATCAATGATTCACGTTGATATATGTAAAATAATCTAATGGAGTGACATAAAGCAGATTTTTCAGAAGGTAATAGTTAGTTTTTAAACATTAATGAACAAAGTGTCACTAAAATTCCAACTGGATGCCACATAGGTAGAAAGTGACAAAACCAAATATTTTTTGGGCTCAATAAAGAAAAGTTATAAATGCAAAGGTCCAAATAAAATCTAAGGCACAAACACACTCAAGATCAAAAGGTTATCATTGTTAAAGCTAAGAAAAGACTTTAAAAAATCCCTAGCATCTCCAAAAGCCCTAATTTGATCCTAGAGTGACCAAAGTCAAGCCTAATGTTGGAAATATTGTCATTGATGTCAAAGGCCTAGTATTATTGGTGATAAAGGCCCATTGCATTTAATGTTGTTTGTAATAAATATCTCTTTGCTAATATGAGTTAATATTTATTTAATATTAACAAATATATTTTTGGCTGCATATGAGACAAAAGAAGGGCCCATGGAGAAGTCAAAGAGGCATGGGGTAAAGACAAAAGAAGGATGGGATGAATTTTCCCATGAAGAGTCATCTTGGGGAATACCAAGAGTCACCAAGTGAAGACAAAAGAGTAAGGGCACAATTTCTCATGAAGGGACACCTTAAGGAATACAAAAAGTCACCAAGATGAGGACAAAAGTGGGAAGGACGTTTTTTGTCATGAAGGGTCACCACATGACTTTTCAAAGGCTTGAATATGAAGGGTCATACAAGTTTGGCACCATTTTCCATGAGGATTGAAGGGTCACAAAGGGGGAAGGCCAAAGTTCATTTAAAAAGCTATAAAAAAAGGCTTGAGAAGCCATTTGTAAATATGGAAGATAGAGGTTGATTTGATATTGTAATATCTATCTTAGAAGATCAATTATGAGAGATGAATATGATTTGTATTTGTTATATCTAGCTTAGAAGAGAAAAGGTGAGAGAGAGGAAAGAGATGTTATATTGATCTATCATTTGTTGAAATAGCAACATTGAGAGATAGGTGTGTGGTATACACAAAGGGGTTGGTGCTCCTATGGGTTAGTGCTCACAAATTATTGCTGGGTTGGTGATTGACAAAGGGGTTAGTGCTCCTATGGGTTGGTGCTCATGAATTGTTGTTGGGTTGGTGCTCGGAAAAGGGGTTGGTGCTCCTGTGGGTTGGCACTCATGAATTGTTGTTGGGTTGGTGCTCCTATGGATTGGTGCTCACAAATAGTAGTTGGGTTGGTGCTTGGAAAAGGGGTATGATTCTCTTGAAATCTTGGCTTGTGAATATTGTTTGGGTTGGTGCTCATTCATATACTTGAGATTGTTCTTCATGGTTTTTCCCACATTGGGTTTCCATGTTAAATCTGGTGTCTCTCTCTATCTTGTGTGGTGTTTATTATTTGAGTTTTATTGCATATCTTGAAAGTTTTATTGAGTGGAATTTGGTTAAAGAAAATATTTATAAGATATATGATATACTGATTCACCCCCTCTCTCAGTATATCCCATGCTTAACAATTGGTATCAGAGTAGGTTCCTTCATAAAGGGTTTAACAGCTTGAAGGTAGATCAAAGAAAAGCATAAGATGGATAAGCAACTAAAGAAGGAAAATCAAGAGTTGAAATCTATGGTTGAGGCTCTTAAGGAAAAGGTGTGTATCTTAGATTCTAAGTTGGCTACAAAAGTAAAAGAAAATAAGATATTTATTCAGGATCTTAAGAATCAGTTAGAGGTTGCAAATTCAATTTTAACATCAAAAGAAGAAGAGTGTAATCAGTTGAAGGTTGAGTTAGTTTCTTTAAAGGATAATCATGAGAAGCTTATAATCAAGGTTGAGAAACATCATGAAATATTAGTCCAAGGAAAGAAGGATGCATATTTTTAACGCAAATCAAAGAAGCCGATCAGGCAACCCAATGCTTTCAAGTTTTCAAATTCTTTTCATGGCCATTGTTTTGTTTGTCATCATGTTGGTCATATGATAAGAGACTATATGAGGAGAAGCAATTAGTCAAAGGGAGATCTCAGTCACATTCAAGAAAAAGGTATGAGAAATATTGTTTGCTTTTGTTGTCATGAGGTTGGACATATTGCTAAATTATGTCAAAATAAAGTAAAGAGATATTCAAAGTATGTCAAAGGTTACAAAGCCCCTAAGAGATATGAGAAGAGTTAAATTAAGGTTTGGAGACCTAAAATAGTAAAGGTTGATCAGGTTGAGTTTAAGAATGAATATGAATTACCTGATATAGTAGATAAAGAATCAAATAAGAAGGATTGTGCAGAATCTCTTGTTACATCTGAGCATGAGCTTTGTCAAAATAAGATAGTTGCAAAAGTTGAGAAAAATAAAAACATCATAAATGATAAGGTTAGTAAGTCAAAAAGGTTATACATGCTTAAATGGATTCTAAAAGAAAAACACAAGAAGATCAAGGAAGAAATAGAGGAGATGTGGGAATCTCCTGAGATTTATTTCTAGAACCCTATTATGTGGGGTGTCTCTTCTAGGCTTCAAGGAGACACTTTTAAGAAAAATTGAAGCATGGTGGATGCTATTGGGTCTTGGATATGTTACATGACAAGAAGGTGAGTTGACAGATTAATTTGTATATCTTTTGAGGGAATAGATTTTAGAAGAAAATTTTGCATCAGTATTATGGTTTGAGGCTATTAGAATGATTCTTGCATATGCAGTGTTTCAAATGGTTATGGTCACAAGAAACTAGAATGTTGAAAAAGAGCTAACAATTTTAGAAATAAGGAAAGTAATACTCATACAAATTCAATGAAAAAGGATCAGATTTTAAAGCTCCATTCATCAAGAAGAAGGTTCAGACATGTTCATGGCAGAAGAAATAACCTGAAGATTCTATGTTGGTGCAAACAAATTTGCATGTAAGAAATAAATATCAACCATGGTTCGTTGATAGCAAATGTTCAAGGCATATGACAGGAGATAAGAGTAAATAATATCAATGGTGGAATAGTGAAATTTGAAGATAAAACCACTACCAAGATAGCTGAAAAAGGTATTTTAAGTTTGGATATTAGTAGAACCAAAGCTATGAATTGTTTTTTAAGCATAATCTATTGAGTGTAAGTCAAATATGTGATCAAGGATACACCTTAAAGTTTCATGTGGAAGGTTGTGAGATTAGAATAAAATATTAAAATGAGTTTATTGTAGATTTTTAAAGGACAAGCAATGTTTTAATCAGATATCTTCTCAAAGGCACGATCAAAGGATACATTTAAAGATCAGCGAGAGGAGTTGGGAGTAATTTCTATTACTTCTTGCCATTGATGTTTAGCATCAAGTGAGGGGGAGCTAAGTGTTAGCTCTAAGTAGGCCCTTTGTCATTAATGTCAAAGGGGAAGAATAATAGGTATAGATACAGGTGCAAAAAATAGGTACAGGGAATAGGTATAGGTTTCTACAGTAAGGGGGAGTTACTGTATGTTTTTAGATGATAGTATGTGTAGGTGATAGGATGTGGCAGTTTTAGGATTGAGATTGCCATCAATGACAAAGGGGGAGATTATTGGAAATATTGTCATTGATGTCAAAGGTCTAGCATTATTGGTGATAAAGGCCCCATTGCATTTAATGTTGTTTATAATAAATATATCTTGGCTAATATGAGTTAATATTTATTTAATATTAACAAATATATTTTTGGTTGCATATGAGACAAAATAAGGGCCCATGGAGAAGTTAAAGAGCCATGTGGTAAAGACAAAAGAAGGATGGGATGCATTTTCCCATAAAGAGTCATCTTGGGGAATACCAAGAGTCACTAAGTGAAGACAAAAGAGTAAGGGCACAATTTTTCATGAAGGGACACCTTAAGGAATACGAAAAGTCACCAAGATGAGGACAAAAGTGGGAAGGACGTTTCTAGTCATGAAGGGTCACCACATGACTTTTCAAAGGCTTGAATATGAAGGGTTATACAAGTTTGGTGCCATTTTCCATGAGGATTGAAGGGTCACAAAGGGGGAAGGCCAAAGGTCATTTGGAAATCTATAAAAAAAGGCTTGAGAAGCCATTTGTAAATATGGAAGATAGAGGTTGATTTGATATTGTAATATCTAGCTTAGAAGAGCAATTGTGAGAGATGAATATGATTTGTATTTGTTATATCTAGCTTAGAAGAGCAAAGGTGAGAGAGAGGAAAGAGATGTTGTATTGATCTATCATTTGTTGAGATAGAAACATTGAGAGATAGGTGTGTGGTATACACAAAGGGGTTGGTGCTCTTGTGGGTTGGTGCTCACAAATTGTTGCTAGGTTGGTGCTTGGCAAAGGGGTTGGTGCTCTTGTGGGTTGGTGCTCATGAATTGTTGCTAGGTTGGTGCTCAGTAAAGGGGTTGGCACTCCTATGGATTGGTGCTCATGAATTGTTGTTGGGTTGGTGCTTGGCAAAGGGGTTGGTGTTCCTGTGGGTTGGTGCTCACGAATAGTAGCTAGGTTGGTGCTTGGCAAAGGCTTATGGTGCTCCTACAAGCTTGGATTATGAATATTGTTTGGGTTGGTGCTCATTCATATACTTGAGATTGTTCTCCGTGGTTTTTCCCACATTGGGTTTCCACATTATATCTAGTGTCTCTCTCTATCTTGTGTGGTGTTTATTGTTTGAGTTTTATTGCATATCTTAAATGTTTGATTAAGTGGAATTTGGTTAAAGAAAAGATTTATAAGATATATGATTTATTGATTCACCCCCCCTCTCAGTATATCATGTGCTTAACACCTAAGAGAGTATAATTGCCATCTAATCAAGTGAAAATTGATCCGAAGGTAAGTATTAGACTACTAGTGAGTAATTTCAATAAACTCACAGTCATGGCAACCCAAAAACAACATAGAGAGATACAAAACTCTATTTGACTATAGATACAGAGGGGAGACCCTTCAAAGACATAGAATTTGACACTATAGCTTTAAAAATAGGAAACAACAATTGGTCTTAGTTTTTGGATAATCTTAGAGCAACCGGTCATTTATAGAGAGGATGAGAGGAACGTATTTGTCAAGAGGAGGTACTATGACCTAGTTACCATCCAGATGATGAGCCTTCACTATGATACAATGAAATCAAATGTACTACATTGAATTAATGTTATTGTTCCTATTTTCAAGGATTGCAAATTTGATCAAGGTATGATAGTACATGAACATAATTTTAACAAAGTTACTTATATCTCCCCTCTTGCCTTTAAAAATTACTATAAGCTACCCAAGCCCCAAGTGGATGTACTCACAATCAATGAATGGTACAATAAGAATGACCTAAATACCATCCTTACCCCATGGTTATATTCAATAACCCAAGTAATCTCTGACCTCGGTGGAAATATCCCAATTATCCAATTTAGGGTCAAGACTAGGATGATAAGAAATTATTGAATAGATTATCTAGAAACCCCTCCACCACCTATGTTGATAAACTCTAGGTCCCTTTTAAGTATTTTATGGTTGAGAGAGGACTTATCCATCCCATAGGTGAGATGATTATCACATGTTTTAAGAAAAAATTCACTAAAATCAAGAAGAAGACAAAAAACCATTTCTACATGATGTCTTACCTTTTGGATGCCCTACTAACCACCACCAAAATCCTTAGCATTAAATAATGGTCACTTTAAGGGAAACAAATAGTTTCTTAATACTACTCAAAATTGTATATTTTAAATATAGGGATGATATTTAGTTCATATGTGACTATGTTTATTCGGCCTTAGTTGAGGCCATTACAGAGATTCCTATGATGAAGTTCAACCCTTTGATCAAGAAGTATGTTGAACTCATTAGGGACATTTGGTTATATTTGGATTGCACTATAATCAAGATATAGGGAAATTTGAGTCAACCCATTAGGCTAATGGTTCATGTGCCCAAAAAATTGGTAGATCAACAATTGACATACCAACTATTCCATGACATAGATGGTGTGTGTAAAATCAAAAGGAAGGGACTACTCCATTCCCTTCCCTTAACCACTAGCAGGACTATACTTCAAAATTGGGACAATGTCGATACTATATCCAAGCATAGGACCTCCTTCAAACTATAAATTGATGAATTGAGATAGTGGGACATAAATGAAAAGGTTGAAAAATATCTTAAGGTCAAGTATATTAACATGACTTATAAACATCACCTTGGTTTCTATGACTCAATGTACACCTGGGCATCCTCTTTCATAGAGGTCTTGGAAATATTAAAGAAGTACAAAATCAATCTTGAAGATAGATTGCTAAGATATAAAAATTTCATGAAATACCATTTATTACCTAGACCATCTTTTAAACCTCCTCTGATATAACTAAAAACAATAACATAATAGCCTAAGACTCAAACTATACTAATAGAAAAAGAAAAGATTGTGAAGGCAAGGAACATTAAAGAATCCTTGGAGAGGAATGATAGGGACCTTAGAGACATAGATAATCAAGAATATGATCTCTTCTTAGAACCCATAGTTAATTGGAATCTTATTAATGAATAACATTAGAAGATAGTAAGACATATTTAGCAAAAATAGGGAACTTCATCAACACAGGGTCCAAAGAGTTAGGAATATTCTTTCATAGTGATTTTTAATATTAAAAATAGAATATTATTTTATAAATTCTTGTGCAACTTGTAAGTACATTTGCCTTTAGGTTAGTCCATTTTAGAAAGTCTAGTGTATTCTAGAACTTTGGTAGAAAGGATAGTTGTCCTTACACTTGTAAGTGGATATGACCAAATGACATGCTACATTGTTTCTTATAAAAGGAGAATTGTAATTTATAAAGAGGAGAGATTTTTTGAGATAAAAACTAGTGTAAAATTTGAGCAATTAATGCAAGCAAATAATTCTGAAAATATTGGCTCACTTTGTTTGTGTGAATTGTTATATATATTCTCTCTCACTTTTCTGTTCTAAATTCTCGATTTGAATAGTTCTTATAGATTATTGGTGTGTACCTTTGACTGAAAAATTGTTAACTTGTGCTTATTCTAGGATAACTAAAGGTTCTCTATTTTACTTCATTTGATTTGATCTACATTTGTAGATGTGCATCATATATCTACTTATAGGGGTAAATCTTTAAAGTAAGTTTGGTTCTTATTTGCATTATTTTCACCTTCCTTAGAAGTTTTATTGATGTGTGGTAATATTAGAGCTTAATCTATTTCATATCATACATTGGTTTTAAGTACATTCCTAGATAATATTTGAACTTTTTCATGATCTCTAGAATGAATAGCATCAATAACATATCTTCTCTCTACCCTACCCTTGCTTTTGCTTCTTTTTAACCAAATCACTTTAGATTAAAGATTCATTGTATATGTCTATCTTAGTTTAGATTTAAATTTTTAATTGAGCATAATTCACCTTAATTAGCATAGATCATCTTATTATTTGTAAATATTTAATATTCACAATAGATCCCAACCACCAACTAATATAAATATTGTGAAATAGTCATTTGTTCTACCTTTATTCCATCATAGATAATAGGATTATCACAAACTACAACTCATGCTCTAAATTATTTGAATTTTAAAATGAGAAGTATTTCTTAAGCACTCAAAGCACCTTATGATACATATTTAGGAATCAGCACGAAGCTTGTCCTATTGATGCCTAAATATGTATCACAAGGTACTACAAGTGTTTAAAAAATACTTATCATTTTATAATTCAAATAATTCGGAGCATGAGTTATAGTTTTTTATAATAATATTATCTATGATGGAATAGAGGCATAAAAAATGACTATTTCAAAATATTTATATTAGTTGGTAGTTAGAAGCCACTATGGCCTACAAATATTTGCAAATAGAAAGATGATCTATGTTAATTAAGTTGAATTCTGCTCAATTCTAATTTTAAATCTAAACAAAGATGAATATATATAATTAACATTTAATATAAAGTGATTTGGTTAAAAAGAATCAAAAGGAAGGGTAGGGAAAAGAGAAAATATGTTTCTATCGAGCTTCATTATAGACATCATGATAAAGTTCAAATATTATCTCAGCATGTGCTTAAAACCAATGTATGATTTGAAATAGCTTAAGCTCGAATCTTACAACACATCAAGAAAAATTCTAAGGAAGGTGAAAAATAATGCAAATAAGAACCAAGCTTACTTTAAATATTTACTGTTATAAGAAGATAGTTGATGCACATATACAAGTACAAAGCAAATAAAATGAAGTAAACTAGAGAACCTTCAATTATCATAGCATAAGCATAAGTTAACAATTTTGCATTCAAAGGTACACACCAAGAATCTACAAGAACTATTCAAATCTAGAATTTAGAATAGAAAAGTGAGAGATAATCTATATAACAATTCACACAAACAAAATGAGCCAATATTTTCAAAATTCTTTACTTGCATTAGTTGGTCAAAGTTTACACTAGTTTTTATCTCAAAAAGTCTCTCCTCTTTACAAATGACAATGTTCCTTTTATAAGAAATAAGGTAGCATATCATTTTATCATATCCACTTACAAGCGTATAAGTGTAAAGACAATTGTCCTTTCTATCAAAGATCTAGAATACATTAGACTTTTCAAAATGGACTGACCTAAAGGCAAATGTGCTTATAAGTTGTACATGCCTTTACAAAATAATATTCTATTTTTAATATCACAAAACACTATGAAAGAATATTCTTAACTAACTTTGTGCACCCTATGTTCATGAATTCCCCAATTTTTGATAAGGATTCTTACTGCCTTCTAATGTTGTTCATCAATAAGCTTCAAATTAACTATGGGTTGTAAGAAGAGCTCATCTTATTGATCATCTAGGTATCCAAGGTCCTTTTCATTCCTCTCTAAGTATTCTTTAATGCTCCTTGCCTCAGCAATATTTTCTTCTACTATTAGTGTAGCTTGAGTCTTAGGATCTTTTGTTACTTCCTATGGTTATGCTAGACGAGGTCTAGAAGATGGTCTTGCTAACAAATGGTATTGCATAGGCCCCATCTAACATATATCATCACTTGGATTTTTCTCTATTAGAAATCTAGCTTTGAGATTGATGTTGTGCTTCTCTAATCTTTCCAAGACCTCTGTGAAAGAGGATGCCTAGGTGTACATTGAGTCATAGACACTAGGGTGATGTTCATAGCTCATGATGATCTTCTTAGAGTTAAGATGTTTCATAAACTTTTCATTTGGGTACCATTATTTCAATTCATCAATTTGAAGATTAAATGAGGTCTTATGCCTAAAGATAGTCTCTAAATTATCCCAATTTTGAAACATAATCCTACTAATGCTTAAGGGAAAGGAATGGAGTAGTCCCTTGTATTTACTTTTACACACACCATCTATATCATGGAATAGTTGGTATGCCACTTCTTTCTCTACCAATTTTGTGGGCACATGAACCAGTGGCCTAAGGGGTTGACTCAGAGTTCCCTTTATCTTGATTATAGTGAAATTTGGATATAACCAAATGTTCCCAATGAGATCAACATACTTCTTAATCAAAGGGCTGAGCCTCAACATAATAATCCCTATAATTACCTCAATTAAGGCTAGATAAACAAAGTCATAGATGAATTGAATATGGTCCTTATATTTGAAAATATGAAATTTTGAGTATTATTGGGAATTTTTTTAGTTCCATTCAAGTGACCATTATTTAATGTTGGGGATTTTGGTGGTGGCTAGTAGGGAATCTAAAAGGAAAGACATCATGTATAAATGGTTATTGGTCTTCTTCTCAATTATAGTGAATTATTTCTTTAAATATGTGTTAATCATCTCACCTATGGGAGGCGTATGTCCTCTCTCAACCATAGGTGATGGAGGGGTTCTCATATAATGTATTTAGTAATGTCATTATCATCCTAATCCTAAACCTAAATTGGCTAATTGGGATCTTTCCATTGAGATTAGAGATTACTTGGGTTCTTAAATATAACCATGGTGTAAATATGGTCTTTAGGTCATTCTTCTTGGACCTTTCATTGATTGTGGGTACATCCACCTAGGGCTTGGGAAGCTTATATTAGTTTTCAAAGGAAAGAGGGGAGATATAAGCAACTATTTTAAAACTATGTTCATGTACTATCATACCCTTATCAATTTCACAATCCTTGAAAATAGGAGCAATAACACCAATGCAATATAGTACCTCTAGTTTTGATGCAACATAGTGAAGGCTCATCATCTGGATGGCAACTAGGTCATAGTACCTCCTATTAATTGTTGATGTGTTCCTCTCATACTCTCTAGAAATGATTGGTTTCTCTTGGATTATCCAAATAAGTGGGACCAATTATTGTCTCTTCCGTTTAAAGTTATAACATCAAATTATTTGTATTTGAAGGTTCTCCTATCTGCATCTATATTTAAATAGAGTTTTTTATCTTCTCTTTATTGTTTTTAGGCCACCATGATTGTGATTTTATTTAAATTACTCACTAGTGGTCTATAATTCACCTCTAGATCAGTTTTCACTTGCTTAGATGATAATTTGACTCTCTTAGGATTGACTTTGGTCACTCTAGGATCGAATTAGGGATTTCGGAGATGTTAGGGATTTTTTACAAGTCTTCTCTAAGATTTAATGGTGATGAAATTTTGAACTTGAGAAATTTTTTCCCTTACATTTGATTTGGACCTTTGCATTTATAGATTTATTTTTTTGATCCCACAAATTTTTTGATTTTGTTAGTTTCTACCTGTGGCATCTATATGGCATCTAGTTGGTGTTTTTGTGGCACTTTATTCATTAATGTTCAAAAAATAGCCATTACCTTTTGAAAAAATTTCTTTGTCTCACTCCATTGGATTATTTTGTATGGATCAATGTGAATCATTGATCTTGATCCTAAAAGTTGCACTCTATTGGTTTTTATTTGTACTAAGCCTCGAGGTTACACCACTTGGTAGTCCCACAAGATTTTTGAGCTATACACCTTATCACACTTGTTTCTTAACATGTTTGTGCCACATTGTAATTCCACACTTGATCAGATCTCTTTTGAAACTTTTACTTTTGTTATGCTTCATTAGATCAATTTTGTTTGAGTGAACATGAGTTCTAGATCCTGCAAAGATGCCTAATGTTTAAGTTAGGGTTAAGATGCATAAGGAACTTAGGTTTAAAGACTTTATACTATGGTTTTATTTTTTGTTAATAAATGTGAAATAAACATTAGGATAAAATATTTAATCTAAGTTTAAAACATAGTAAAAAAGGGACCCTAAATAATAATAAAAAGACTTAACATAACGTTTTTAACTTAAGGTTTTATCATATTAATAAATACAACAAAACTTTAGGGTAAAATATCTAAGCTATGTTTTATAAAAATATGTCCCTACATTTTCTAGATTAAGAAAATAAAATAAAATAGAAGATCATGGGACATATATGGGCCAAGCATAATATTTTAGACTAAGGTTTGGTCAAATGTTTAAAAACATGACTAAATCTTATGGTAACATTTAAGCTAAGTCCATGGTATTTACAATTGTTCCCATGTAAATTTAAACATAATTAGAGGTGTCTTAGGGTGAAACATGGCTTCAAATAGATCCAAATAATCTATGGTAGGTCAAAACCTAATAAAATATTGATTTTAACATTAAATTATAGAATCTTAAGCATGTTTATTTTACAAATCAGATTCCATTGGTCTTGTAAAATTGAGAACAAACATGTTCATTCATTCAAGAAAGATTGGTTTCTGAGCTCAAATTTGATAGTCTCATGGATGTCAATGATAGTATCATAGATGTCAATTTATGGTCTTGATAATGTTAAGCGTGGGATATACTAAGAGGGGGGGTGAATCAATATATCATACATCTTATAAACTCTCACTTAATCAAATTCTACTTAACCATGCATTCAAGATATGCAATAAAACTGAAATAATAAACACCACATAAGATAGAGAGAGACACCAGATTTAATGTGGAAACCCAATGTGCGAAAAACCATGGAGAACAATCTCAAGTATATGAGTGAGCACCAACTCAAACTATAATATTTTCAAGCACCAACTTGCAGGAGCACCAACCCCTTTGTTAAGCACCAACACATTAACTATTCATGAGCACCAACCCATAGGAGAACCAACCCCTTAAAAATATTCATGAGCACCAACCCACATGAGTACCAACCCCTCTTGTGTATAAAACGAAACTATCTCTCAATGTTGTTTTCTCAACAATTGATAGCATATTATAATATCTCTTTCTTTTCTCTCCTTTGCTCTTCTAAGCTAGATATAAAAATTACAAATCATACTCTCTCTTCCATATTACAAATGGCTTCTTAAGCCTTTATTTATATATTTCCAAATGACCTTTGGCATTCACCCTTTGTGACCCTTCAATCCTCATGGAAAATGGTGCCAAACTTGCATGACCCTTCTTATCCTTGCATTTGAAAAGTCATATGGTGACCCTTCATAAGCAAAAACATCCTTTCATCTTTTATCTTTATCTTGGTGACTTTTCCTATTACTCAAAGTGTCTCTTCATGAGAAATTGTTCCCTTCCTCTTTTGTCTTCACTTGATGACTCTTGGATTTCCTCAAGATGACTCTTCATGGGAAAATGCATCCCATTATTATTTTTTGTTTACCTCATGACTCTTTAATTTATCCATGGGCCCTTATTTTGACTTTATGCAACCAAAAATATATTAATTAATATTAAATAAATATCAACACACATTAGCCAAGATATGACTTATTAAAAACATCATTAAATGCAATGGGGACCTTTGACATCAATGACAATATTTCTAATAATATCCCCCTTTGTCATTGATGGTAACCTCAAACTAAAGATACCACATCTTGAAACCTACACATACTATCATCTAAAAAACATACAGTAACTCCCCCTTAGTATAACAACATATACCTATTCCCTGTACCTATTTTTGCACCTATACCTATACCTGTTATTCTCCCCCTTTGACATCAATGGTAAAGGTCCTAGCTAGAGATAACACTTAGCTCCCCCTTAACTGATGTTGAAACTCAATGGCAAGAAGTAAAAGAAATTACTCCCAACTCCTCTTGTAGATCCTTGAATGTGTCCTTTGATCGTGCCTTTGTGAAGATATATGATAATACATATAAATTTTTGCCTATCGTTTGAGCATCTACAATCAACTCATTTGAATATTTTCTTCTAATCTCATAACCTTCTACATAAAACTTTAATGTGTATCCCTAATCACATATTTGACTTACACTCAATAGATTATGCTTAAGACCTTTTACATACAATACATTCTTAGTCTTGGTTCTATCATTATCCAAACTCAAAGTACCTTTTCCAGGTATCCTGGCAATGGTTTTATCTCTAAATTTCACTATGCCACCATTGATTTTATTTAGAGTTATGAACTTACTATTTTCTCTATCATGTGCCTCAAACATCTGCTATCAATGAACCATTATTATTCTTCATTTCTTATATGCAAATTTTTCTGAACCAACATAGAATCTTTAGGTTGTTTCTTCTTCCATGAACATGTCTGAAACTTTTTATTAATGAATGGAACCTTGAAACTTTGGTCCTTCTTGATTAAATCAAACATGCTTCTATAATACTAGGTTATGTGTCCAAAATTATTTCACTTGTAACATATTATGGCCTCTTCATCAAAGCTTGATAAAGGAGAAAAAGAGTTGTAGCTTTTGCTAGATTTTGCATGAGTTTCCTTCTCCTTGTTTCTAAAAATTGTTAGCTCTTTTATGACATTCTATTTTATTGTGACCATTTAAATTACAATAAAAACAAAAATAATGAAAATAGAACCTATTTGTGTATTATCTCTATCTTGATTATATTTTGTAACTTTGTTCCTTCCAGCCTTCTTTGTTTGAGATGTCCTCTGTATTCTTCACTTCTTCCCTTTTTGTTTCCTCTTTTGTAAGAGATTCAACATAGCTCTTATTCTTTTCAAATCTGATACCTATCTTATATGATATTTCCATTTGGATTTCTAATATCTTATTCAACATGTTATTGGTATCCTCAAAATTTTAATTACTAACTACGTTATCATTAACTGCTTTCTCAATATCTTCTTTTAAAGAGGAAATTTAAATAACATACCTTTCACATTCTTTTCTTACCTTTTACAATTGTGTTTGTAGATATTTTTCATTCCTTTTATCTTCTTCAAAGTGTGTTGTTAGATCATCAATTATTTCCTTTGACTCCTTTTCATTTTTCTTGATCTGGTACTTCAATCTTTGATTCTTCTTCTCAACAACTTCTAACTCTTCTAAGGCATAAATGAGTTCTCCTTCCAGATTTACTTTGGATTCATCTTGTTCTTCTTCTTTATCATCTATACTTTTTCTTGTAGAGACATCTTCATGTATGTCCATGAATAGAATCTCTTCTTCCTCTGAATCACTAACTCCACTATCTTTAGCTAAGGTAGGATCTTTAGAATACAAACTCTTCTTCTTGAATCCCTTCTTGAATTTACCTTTGAAATTCTTCTTGTATGTAAAATTTCCTTCTTCATTATCATCATTACCCTTATTTGGGCATTTATCTAAAAAATGTCCAATCTTTCCACAATTAAAACATTTAAAAGGTAATTTTCCTTGATATTTACTTGTGCCCTTATTCAGATTATGAATGAAAAGAGCTCCATTTTCATCTTCATCATCATTGAAACTATCACTTGATTCTTTAATCTTAGCCTTCTCTTTGAGGGTTTATCTTGTTTAGTCCATATTTCATATGTAGTGAGAATACCATGAAGCTCATCCATCTTTAGCTTGGCTAAATTCTTAATTTCTTCAATTGCCAAAACTTTTGCATCATATCTCAATGGTAGAGATCTCAAAAAAATTTGAACCACAATTAATTCTTATAAATTTTCTCTAAGACCTTGAATCTAATTAACTAATTGATCAACCTATAAAAGATAACTTTCTATATTTTCTTCTTCTTCCATCTTCAAACTCTCAAACTATCTTCTAAAAGTCTGAAGCTTAGCTTGTTGAACCTTTCCATCATGTTTGTAAATATTATCAAGTTTTACCACAGTTTCATGAGTAGGTTTACATTGCATAACTTTAATAAATTTTTATTCACATAAACCACATAAAATAATATTTAAAGCTTTAGCATTATATTCACTTGCCTTCTTTTCTATTGGAGTAGTTACAAGTGTCTATGGCTCTTCATATTCCTCCACTACTACTTTCCATATGTCAAATCCAATTACCATCAAATAAGTCTTCATTTTTATACTCCAAAAAACATAATTCATCCCATCAAACAAAGGTTCCCTATTTGTATAAAATACTTCATGTGATCTACCCATCATGCTTTCCTAATCTAGCTTCAAGCTATAAAACTTTTTCAAAAGGAACCTGCTTTGATACCAATTGTTAATCATAGGATATATTGAGAGGGGGGTGAGTAATTATATCATAAATCTTATATACTCTCACATAATCAAATTCCACTTAACCATACATTCAAGATATGTAATAAAACTAAAATAATAAACACCACACAAGATAGAGAGAGACACCAGATTTAACATGGAAACCCAATGTGGGAAAAACCATGGAGAACAATCTCAAGTATATGAATGAGCACCAACTCAAACTAAAATATGCAAAAACACCAACTTGTAAGATCACCAACCCCTTTGTTGAGTACCAACATAGAAACTATTCATGAGCACCAACCTACAAGACCACCAACCCCTTACAAAGATTCATGAGCATCAACCCATACGAGTACCAACCCCTCTTGTGTATAAAACACAACTATCTCTCAATGTTTATTTCTCAACAAATGATATCACATTACAATATCTCTTTCTTTTCTCTCCTTTGCTCTTCTAAGCTAGATATAACAATTACAAATCATACTCTCTCTTCCATATTAAAAATGGGTTCTGAAGCCTTTATTTATAGCTTTCCAAATGACCTTTGGCATTCACCCTTTGTGACCCTTCAATCCTCATGGAAAATGGTGCCAAACTTGCATGACCCTTTATATCCTTACATTTGAAAATTCGTATGGTGACCCTTCATAAGTAAAAGTGTCCTTTCGTCTTTTGTCTTTATCTTGGTAACTTTGCATATTCCTCAAAGTGCCCATTCATGAGAAATTGTGCCCTTTCTCTTTTATTGTCACTTGATGACTCTTCAAATTCCTCAAGATGACTCTTCATGGGAAAATGCGTCCCATTATTCTTTTGTCTTTAACTCATGAATCTTTAACTTCTCCATGGTCCCTTCTTTTGACTTTATTCAAAAAAAAATATATTCATTAATATTAATTAAATATTAACACACATTATCCAAGATATGACTTATTAAAAACATCATTAAATGCAATGGGGCCTTTATCACCAATAATGCTAGACCTTTGACATCAATGACAATATTTACAATAGAGAATGTAAAATTTAAGCTCACTTAATTAACCATAGGGCCTAAATTTTTATGGTCTCATGGACATCAATGACAGCCTTATGGATGTCAATTAATGATCATGAGAACATCAAATTTAATCTCACTCAATTAACCATTGGGGCTAAAATTTGATAGTCTCATGAATGTCAATGATAATATCATGGACATCAATTTAATGGGCATGAGAATGTCAAATTTGATTCCCATGAAATATAGTAGGTCCCATAATAAATTTGAATTGATACACATTGTTTGATTGATCTTTGCTTGAGTAAACATGGGTCGTTGATTATGATCTAGGTAGTCAAACATGGTTGGCTCCTATAGTCATAAATGGATTAAATAAGATTGGGAATATCAAATCCATAGACTAATGTTTCATTCTATATTAAAAAATATGAATAAACTTTGGTCTAAGGTTTTAAGATAAGTTACAACATAAAGAGGATGTTGTGCTTAGGAAAATATTAGTTTCTAGCATAACTTAGAAATAGAATGAAAAAATGACCCCACATTTAATAAAGTCATAGCATAAAGAATAATCCTAAGTTTTTATTTTATTAATAAATACAATTGAAACCTTAGGATAAAGACTTAAGATAAGTCTTCGTAATAAAAAGGGACCCTCTTATTGTCTCACTTTGATCTTGCTCCATTCGATCTCCAGCATCCACTCAAACATGGGTTGTTGATTATGATCTAAGTAATTGAATGAGATTGGATTCAAGGATTAGGTTTTTGACTTATTAGTTCATCCTCACTCCATTTGATCAAATTGGCCTGATTAAACATGGGTCATTGATCTTGCAAACAAGTACATGGTTTAATTGAGGACTCAAAGGCATATAAAACTTAGGATAAAGTCTTAATACCAAGGTCTTATTTATGTTAATAGACACGAATGAGGCCTTAAGACTAAGACATTAATATAATCTCATAATAAGAGGGACCATGTGAATAATAAAGTTGGAACAAGCTAGGAACAAAATAAAAGGACCCTATAAACATTAAATTTATACCATGCTAAAATAAAAAAGGAATGAGGGGATTAGGAATTGAAGAGACCAAGTATATAATTTCTAGGCTAAGGTTTTGTTGTCTTTAAAAACACACTCAAGCCTTAGCATAAAAATTAAACTTAAATCCATGGTGATTTTAAAGTGTTCCCATGTAAATTATTCCTACCATTTTTTGAATTTGGTCCAAAAGAACCTATGCTAGGGTCTCTTGAATGAGGGTTTTTAGAAGCTAAAACTTGAAACAAGGAGATCCATTTTTAGAAATATTAGGTAGAATTTTTTAAACCAAAATCATGATAAAAAAAATAAGCCAATCCAATTAGGTGAAGATGGTCTTCAAATACAAATAATGTATAAAAATGTTAATGACACTCTAATCAAGTGAATTTTCAGTGGTAAGGTTCAAATTTGCACAATTTGGCATAAAGGTCTTCATTTTTTAGAAATTGGGGTATGTTGACCTCAACAAATGGTAAATTTTAGTGAAAACATAAAAATATGTTAGAATATAGAGACACCAGCTTAGACGAATAACTACATTACCTATTCCACTTGATCAGTACCATTATCAAGATTAGTTCATTGTTAAAACAAACCTTGCATTTGTGGAATTAGGATCAAACAACAAAACCTAGCCATTATATGTGTGTTCTTTGATTCCACTTACTATCTACCATGGGATTTAGGGGACCAATTCTAGGTTTTATGTCTTCAATCATTAACATTAACATGTAACATGTTTGGATATTCATTAAGAACCATGGTATAACTCAGAGAGGGATTGGGCATTGTTCTACTACCAGCCAGACATTCATAACCCTAATAGAGATTCCTTGGCTCCACTAAAGGCCTTGATCCACTACCAACTAGGTATCCATAGCCCTAATGGAGATTACTAAAATCGCCTTTGCTTGGAAAGCTTTTAATTTTTCAATAAGATCTTTTTTTTTTTTTTAGTTAGGAACCAGGTTAGCTAGGTTTTAGGGATTTAGTCAAGTGTTTGATATTCATAAAATCACCCATGGTTTTAACCTTTATCCTAGGTAAGGACATTTGTTAATTTCAAACATAACTATGCTTAATAATTCAGGATTTCATCCCACATGTGTAATTCTTCTTAAAACCAAGTTTAGATCAAAACAATATTTAAGTTCTTATAGAACAATTAACCTATCCACCAGTCCTTACTAGTTTCTTTAAAATATAATCATCAAGTTCATATTTCAAACACTTGATCAATATATGCTTAAGATTCATACCTTCATTTTTTAACTATGGAGTTCCTGAGTAATCAAGTGAACTTTGAGCTGAGGGTTATCCAAAAGGACTTATTAGGAACAAGGAACAAAGCAGAGAAACCAAAGACAAAAAAATCAAAGAAAGCAAAAATCAAAGGAAATTAAAAAATATATACAAAAACATACACAAATAAGGGACATGAAATAAATAATGGAAAGAAACTAATCTTGCCTACCTACTCTAACTTTAACTATTCTTACAATTTACTCCATGAATATCCTAGGGGGAACAAAAAAAAAGTAATGCTTAAGGTATTGCCCATTGGTGGGCAAAGTGAATTTAGTTATTTGTAGGTATTTCAATTTGAAGGTGTTATTTCCATGTGTCTCATCAATTTGATAGTGACCTATCCTCAAAGGTGTAAACTTCTGATATTTACCCTTAGACTCAGATGCCTTGCCCAAAAGAAAAACTAAGTCTCCTTGCTTGAACACCTTTATCTTTGATCACTTACCAAACCACCTTCACAATATGGTTTGGTCCTTGCTAAATTTGGAATAATCCTCTTCTTTGGCATCCTCCATCTAAATAATGTCTATCAACCTTGAGTTTACCAATTCTTGATTATCCTCCATCTACTCTTGCATGAACTAGTATGTTGGCAAGTTGAGTGTAATGGGGAATATGGGATATTAGCCATATACTAGATAAGGTGATGCTTTGAGATCCTTATTGACCCTTGTTATATCTACCTATAAGACATATTTTATTATCTTATGCCATGTTCTATGCTTATCTTTTGTAGACTTATTTATTGTTTTCATCTTCTTATTGGTTAATTCATATATGTTATTACCTTGAGGATTATGGTTAGATGAGAACTTAAGAGTGAGACTATTATCATATGCCCATTCAAACATCTTAATGGATATAAAATCTGATCCACTATCACATACTAGAGAGACTGGTGTTCTAAACTTGGTACATATATTATTTTCTAAAAAATTGATCACTTCTTCAATTATACATTATTTAGTGGCCACTACCTCAGTCCATCTAGTGCAATAGTCGATAGTAGTTAGATCATATTTGTAACCTTTTGATGAATTTGGGTTGATTATCCCCATGAAATATATCCCCCATTGAGTAAAAGGTTTATCCACCATAATGGATTGTAGTGGCATGGATACCTTAAGCTCTTTTGTGTAAGACTTGACATGAATGACATTTCCTTACATGATTATTGGCATCCTTAAAGATTATGGGATAATAATAACCATCTTTAAGGATTTTTTGAGATTTTGTCATTTTATATGGATGTTCACTTCCCATCTTCTCATGAAAAGTGTTCATGATTTCAATTGCTTCTTCTTTGGATACACACTTCAAGTAAATGCCTTCAAATTCTTTTCTATATAACACTCCATCTTTAATCAAGTATTGGGATATCTTAAGTATTATGGCTCTTATTTTCTCCCTAGTTAACCATAAAATATAAGTACCATTGATCAATAGATAGATAATTGGATCAAACCAATCATTGGACTAAAAAGTTTCTTGTTCAACTTACATGACATTTAACTTAGGTTAATATTGGAAATAAATTAAATCAAACATTAGAACCTTACTAATTTTATAGTACATATTTCAATGTCATATTCATATATCACTGACATCCACTTACCTTTCCTTTAGTCTAGTTCATTCTAACTCAACATGAGCTTGGTGGCAGGGTTTGGTAAGATTGTATGCACCTTATTCCTAAGAATGCAGTGCTCAATTTTTTTCACTACCTTAACTAGTGCACATGCTTGTTTGTCAATTAAATAATAATTTAAAGAAACATTTTTAAATTTTGTTCTCATGAAAGCAATTGGATGGGCATATCCATCAATTTTTTGAGTTAAAACTACAACAATAGTAAGATTAGAAGCAAAGGAGTAAAGGTAAAAATCTTTGGAGAAATTTGAACTTATCAAAATTGAAGCTTGTCCAACTACCTCCTTTATGTATTCAAAGGCCTTCTTGGTTTCTTTGTTTCAAGTTTTTTTTACATCTTTTTCCAGCATATCCTTCAATGGTTTGATAATTTCTACAAATCTAAAAATAAACTTTCTTACAAAGTTAATTTTTCCAAAGAATGATTTCAATTCTTTTCTACTATTAAGAGGCTCTATTTTTGATATATCATCTATTCTATCTAGATTTATAGAGATTTCATCCTTATTGATAACATGGCCTACAAACTTTCCCTCAGTAACATAGAAAATACTTTTATTGGGTTGAGAAAAATCCCATAACTTTTGTACCTTTCAAATACCTATTGCAAATGCATAATGTGTTTGTTCCTATTCTTAGAAAAAATAATTAGATAATACATGCATATAATAATTAATTTACCTACCAAACCCTGTAAATCATGATCTATGGCCCTTTATAATGTTTCCTCTACAATGATGAGTCCAAATGGTATCCTTTTGTAAGAAAACATGCCACACTTAGTAGTAAAAGTAGTCTTCATCATATCCTCTTGATTCACTAACACCTAGTTATATGTTGAAAATACATCAAGAAAGGAAACCATAGTATAACCAAAAAATCTTTGTATAACTTGGTCTATATAAGGCAAAGGATAGTTGTCCTTTTTAGATGATTTATTTAGATTCCTAAAATCAATGCACAATCTTATTTCATAATTATTTTTTATAACTGGCACCAAATTGGTGACCCAAGTAGAGTGCCTAACGAGAAATACAATATTTTCATCTAATAATTTTTTACTTCTTTGAAAATTATGGGTTCTAAAATAGGGTTGATAGTCCTATGATTTTATCTAAAAATTTTGCAATTTTCTTTTAAGGGTATGGTATTGGTGATGACACTTGGATCAAAAATATTAAAGTCATTATACGACTATGCTATTATATCTTTATAGTTTGTCATCCAATCTTTGGAATTTTCATTTTCAATGATCATACATGTTATACCAATATTAACTAATTGAGGTTGATCTTGAGGTCCAAGATCAACTACCTTGTAATCTTTCCCTCTCACTTTGGGAATCTTAGTGTTCTTAGCTAGTTTATCTTGATCAAATAACATATCCAAAGTAATCATGCCTTTTAGAATTTTTTTGTCATTTAGCTAAATGAATTTATTCTCAAATATATGATCCTCTTGAAGAGTATTCTCATTAGCCTCATCTATGGCATGGGCTTCAAAAAATACTGAGTTTATCAAGAAATCTAGGATTTGTTGGTCATCACTAAAAACCTCCAAATGGTTTAAGTTATTTGGGATCAAGGGGCATTGAACCAAATTAATGATAAAGTTTTGAAATTCATGGTTTTGTATAATATTGGCTAAAGTTGAGGCAAGCTCATTAGCAACCTTATTCTCCTCCCTAGGGATGGAAACAATGTTGAAAACATCCAAATATTTTAATAAATCCTAGAATCTAAAATTATATCTCTTGAGAAATGACAATTTACACTAGTATTTATTCCTTACCTAATTGACCACAAGTTTTGATTCACCATGAACCAAGAGTTATTTAACCTTATGCTTAATGTAAAATTATAATATTAGAATCAAATCTTCATACTCTGTAAGATTATTTGTGCAAGGAAACTAAAGTCTATAAGTAGTTTTTTGTTCTTTCCCAATAGGATTGGTAAGAACAATTCCCACTCTAGATCTAGACTTACACCTAACACCATTAAAATGTAATTTCCAAATCCTAGGAAAAGCATGAACATTCTTACAACTACGTACCTTATAAGTATTGAGTGTATAAACTTCTAATTTAGAATCTAGCATGTTAATCTGATCAGAGTCTAGCATGTTAACCCTTTCATTCACATCATTATACTATGTAATCATGTGATTCATTTGAGGCTCTCCTTCCACTTTGATATGATTTGTGATTCCTTTCGATGGTAGCTAAAAAAGTGAATAGTAAGTAGACATATATCCATTCAAGGCCATTATCCATTCTTTGCTTAATAGTATGCCATAAGCATTAGGTATGTCTACCACTTGGATTCCAATAAATTATTAGACCCTTGGCTCAAAGGTAAATTACATGTAAACATTTGATAATTTCCTAATTACTTTGAATCTATATTTATCTAACTGAGTAATAAATCTATCAGATTTAATAGGATTTAAGCCAAGTTGTTTACAAATACCTACTGGTATAATGTTTGTGGATGCACCAAAATATAATAAACAATTATATAAATTCTTATTGAACATCCTGATAGTAAGCAGGAAAGGTGGGGATTCTATTTTAGCTTTATACATAACAACATTACCATTGTCAGTTTTGGGTGGCCTACTAGGACTTTTAGATAAAGACTCCAATAACAAGTCTATTTGCTTAATGATTTATGTCAATTCATGAAATGTAATGTTATCCTTAATTTTCTTCATGTCTTCCACAATATTATACCCAGACTTATTGGAAGTATTGGATGCATTAGTAAATTTTTTTGAAGTACTTCCCTTTGGAGGCTCTAGGTTATTATCTAAGGTAGTATCTAGAGGAGTGCCAAAGTTGTTTGGAGGTGTTGAAATAGTCAAGGGTAATTTATTCTCTCTATTCCTTAGAGGGTATGTCTTCTTCAAAAACTACTAAAAATCATGGACTTCTTCAGGAATATCATCATGTTCATTGTCTTCTTAGAAAGGGAAGTCAAACATCTCTACCATGAAGGGTTGGTCAATATATTTAGTTCTTGATGTACCTACAAAATTATCTTTGGTAGGAACCAATTCAAACATATCCAACTCTTCTTGAAAGGCCTCAAAATCTTTATATAATTTAATGCAATCTATCTCACCATACCTAGAAGTGCAATGTAATCTACAATAATCAAGTAAATCAAATCAATAAAATTTATATCCATCATTTTCTTGCTAGTAAATGACTCATTGTTCTTATTATTATTATAACTATCATTATGGAATCTATTACCATGAATATTAAACCTTTGGAAAAAAAAGTTCTTACCCAAGCTTTCTCTAGTATTACCAATGTATTTTTACAATTGAATAAAACCAGTGCTTAACTTTTGGACCATCTTTAAGATAAATTCGTTTTCATTTTTAGGTTCCTCAAAATGATGAACTTGATTGTTAATATTACTAGTGGTTGATACCAAGGCCTTTTGGTCACTAGGGTTAAATTTATTGGTAGTAATGTTTAATAATCCCATGTTCTTGGTAGGATGAGTATGACTTAAGGTTTATTGATTCAAAGTTGGGATTTGGTTTAAAGAAAGTATGTTCTAATTTTTATTTGGGAATACATTCAAGGTAGGAAAATATGGGATGATATAATGAATAGAGTAATCCATATGACCTTGGGGTTGCATCTGGTCATTATTAATCACAACCTCAGCATAAGTTAAAGCTAATGTGTTCATGGGTCCAAAAAATCTCTTTATAAATACAAAGGTCATAATATCTAAGGCATATTTATAGATATCCAAGGCCAAATCATCATCAAGTTTTTATGGATCTATGGTTTGGCTATACATCTTTTTGAATCTAACATTGAATACTCTTATAGGTTCATTTGCATCCATCTTGATCATGGTGAATTACTGGTATAAAACACAAGGACTAATAATTTTTCCAAACTGGTCAATGAAGACATTATTAAAATCAACCCAAATTGTAATGTAATTCTTAGGGATATTTAGAAACCATTCATATGCAACATTTTTAAAAGTGGAAGGAAATAGTCTACATGTTACATCTTCATGAGTGACATTTAAAAATCTCAAAATAGCTTTGAATAAATTAATACACTCTTCAATCATTATAATGTTATTATGACTAAATATTGGCAAATATTTCTTAAGGTTACAGGGAAGGTCATGTACTACACTTGACACATTGATAGAAGAGCCACCCAGCCAAGCCATACCTTGATTGGGATTGAATATGTGAACACCCTAAATTGGTGAAGTTGACAAATACTTTGAAAGCCTACATTTACCTTTATCTTGCCTAGCTATTATGTGGACTTATAATTCAAATAGAGGTTCCCTAGTCTCTAAACATGAAGTTGTTATAATTTTTGGAATTCTAGCTTGAGAATTTTGAATCCTATTTGAAATATGATGTGTCAATCCTATATTTGTAGAGAATAATGAGTAGAAATGCACATTAAACAAATTTTTCAAAGATTCATATAAAATATGACAAAGGATGATAATATTTAGTCAAATTATCTCAAATATGTAATTAAGATTTACATTTACACATATTAAGCTTGAATTAACTCAATTGAGAAAACGATTTAGGAATCTTTGATAAAAACAACTATTACTAACCTCAAACCTATCAGGTCCACAATTCTAAAGTTATCTTTATCATAATCCAACACATGTTTTTAAAGAATGTCAATCTTTATCTAAATAAGCATAAATACTGATCTAAAACTATGAATATCACCAACCTTTACATGATTTTGCTAAAATAAACATAAATATGCAAGGAGTAAAGTGATCTTTAAACAAAATTCATAAAAACCATCAAAGATGCTACAAATCTATAAAGAAATTGGCCCTCCTTCTAGTGCTAGTGAAGCTTACCCTATTGATGCCTAAATGTGTATCATAAGGTGTTCAAAGTGTTTAAGAAACACTTATCATTTTAGAATTAAATTAATTTAGAGCATGAGTTATAGTTTGTGATAATCATGTTATCTATGATGTAATTAAGGTAGAACAAATGACTATTTCACAATATTTATATTAGTTGGTGGTTGGGAACCATTGTGGCCTATAAATGTTTGTAAATAATAAGATGATATATGCTAATTAAGGTGAATTATTCTCAATTATAAGTCTAAACCTAAACTAAGATAGACATATACAATGAATCTTTAATATAAATTGAGTTGGTTAAAAAGAAGAAAAAGGAAGGGTAGGGTAGAGAGAAAATATGTTGTTGTTGATCTTCATTACAGACATCATGACAATGTTCAAATATTATCTAGGCATTTACTTAAAACCAATGTTTGATATGAAACAACTTAATCTCAAATCTTACCACACATCAGGAAAACTTCTAAGGAAGGTGAAAAATAATGCAAATAAGAACCAAGCTTACTTTAAAGATTTACCCCTATAAGTAGATAGTTGATGTACATTTACAAATGTAGGGAAAATAAAACAAAGTAAACTAGAGAGATTTTAGTTATCCTAACATAAGCACAAGTTAACAATTATGCATTCATAGGTACACACTATGAATATACAAGAACTATTCAAATCTATAATTCTGAATAGACAAGTGAGGGAGAAGACATATAATAATTCATGCAAATAAATGAGAATATATTTTCAAAACTCTTTTCTTGCATTAGTTGCTAAAATTTTACACTAGTTTTTACCTCAAAAACTCTCTCCTCTTTACAAAATAAAATGCTTTTTATATGAAACAAGGAAACATGTCGCTTGGTCATATCCACTTACAAGTTTACAACTGTAAGGACAATTATCCTTTGTACCAAAGTTCTAGAATACACTACACTTTCCAAAATGGAATGACCTAAAGGAAAATGTTCTTACAATTTACACTTGCCTTTACAAAAGAATATTCTATTTTTAATATTACAAACCTCTGTAAAAAAATATTCTTAACTAACTTTGTGGACCCTATATTGATGAAGTCCCCTATTTCTATTGAAGATGTCTTATTGCCTTTTTATATTTTTCATCAATAAGCTTCAAATTCACTATGGGTTCTAAAAAGTTATCATCTTCTTGATCATATAGGTCTCCAAGGTCCATGGTATTCCTCTCCAAGGCTTCTTTAGTGCTCCTTACCTTGGCAACCTTTGATTATTTCATGTTTTAGAGGAGGTATAGAAGATGGTCTTGGTAATAAATGGTATTGCATAGGCCCCATCTACCATATATCATCACTTGTATTTTTGTCTCTTAGTAATCTAACTTTGAGCTTGATGTTGTGCTTCTTTATTCTTTCCAAGAATTTTGTGAAGGAGGATGCCCAAGTGTACATATAATCAACTATTTTAAAAATGTATTCATGTACTATCATATCCTGATCAATTTTCCAATCCTTAAAAATAAGAAAAATAACATCAATGCAATGTAGAACTTATGGTTCCACTATAGCAGAGTGAAGGCTCATCATCTAGATGAAAACTAGGTCATAGTACCTCTTCTTAATTGATGTGTTCCTCTCATCCTCTCTAGAAATTACTAGTTGATCTTGGATTATACAAAATAATTACGACCCATTATTGTCTCCTATGTTCAAATATACAATGTCTAATTTTGTGTTTTTGAAGGTTCTCCCCTCTGAATCTTTAGTCAAATAGATTTATGTGTCTTTTTTTGTGTTGTTTATGGGCTACCATAACTATGAGTTTATTCAAATTACTCACTAATGGTATATAGCTCACCTCTTGATCAGTTTATAATTTCTTAGATGGTAATTCAAATCTCTTAGGCTCGACTTTGGTCACTATAGGAACAAATTAGGGCTTTTAGAGATGTTAGGGATTTTCTACAAGTCTTTTTTGAGCTTTAATGGTGATGACCTTTTGAACTTGAGTGAGTTTGTCCCTTAGATAGAATTTAGATCTTCACATTTATACCTATGCTTTTTTGAGTCCAAAAAATATTTGATTTTGTCATTTTATGCCTATGTGGCATCCAATTGGCATTTTCATAGCACTTTGTTCATTAATGTTCAAAAATTGACTATTTCCTTTTGAAAAATCTGCTTTGTCTTACTCTTTTAGATTGTTTTTCATAGAATAAAATTGAATTATTGATTTTGATCTTAGGATTTACATGCCATTAGCCACTATTTATATTAAGCCCTGATGTTACGTCATTTGGTAGTCTTATGTGCTTTTTGAGTTTTGTACCTTGTTATCCTTATCGATTAATTTATTTGTGCCATGTCATAATTTCACACCTGCCTAGAGATATATTGAAACTATGAATTTGGTTATGCTTCATCGGGTCAATCCTATCCAAGGGAACATGATCCATGGATCTTAAAAAGATGCCCAATGTTTAAGTTAGGGTCAAGATGCATAAGGAACTCAGGTTTAAAGACTTTAGACTAAGGTTTTATTTCATGTTAATAAACATGAAATAAACCTTAGGCTAAAATATTTAAGCTAAGTTTGGAACATATTAAAAAAGGGACCCTAAATAATAATAAAAGACCTAAGGTTTTATCATATTAATAAATTTGAAAAAAATTTAGGGTAAAATCTCTAAGCTAAGTTTATAACAATAGGTCCCTACATTCATTAGATCAAACCAATAAAATAGACTAGAAGATCATGGGATATATATGGGCCAAGCATAATATTTTAGACTAAGGTTTGGTCAAATGTTTAAAAACATGAATAAATATCATGGTAACATTTAAGCTAAGTATATGGTGTTTAAAATTATTCCCATGCAAATTTAAACTTAATTTGAAGGGTCTTGAGTTCAAACATCGCTTCAAATAGATCCAGTTAATATATGGTAGGTCAAGAGCTAATAAAAGATCAATTTTAACATTAAAGTACATAATCCTAAGCATGTTTATTTTGCAAATGAGATTCCATTGATCTTGAAACATAGAAAACAAACATGTTCATTCAAGTGAGATTGGTTTTTGAGCTCGAATTTGATGGTATTATAGACCTTAATGATGGTCTCATGGATGCCAATTGATAGTCACAAGAATGTCAAATTTAAGATTGTATAATTAACCATAGGGGATAAAATTTAATGGTCTCATAGATGTCAATGATGACCTTGTATACATCAATAGATTATCGTGAGAATGTCAAATTTAAGCTTGCTTAATTAACCATAGGGGTTAAAAATTGATGGTATCATGGACATCAATGATGGCCTTATAGACATCAAATAATGGACATAAGAAAATAAAATTTAAGTCTCATGAAATACAGTAGGTCCCATAAAAACTTTGAACTAATACATAGTATTTGATTGATCTTACTAAAGTAAGTATAGGTCATTGATTATGATCCAGGTAGTCAAACATAGTTGGCTCCTATAGTCATAAATGGATTAAATAAGCTTGGAACTATCAAAGCCTTAGAAAAATGTTTTATTTTATATTAATGAATAATAAAAAACTTTGGTCTAAGGTTTTAAGCTAAGTTGAAATATAAAGAGGACTGCATGCTTAGGAAAATATTAGTTTCTAGCTTAAGTTAGAAACATAATGAATAAGAACCCCACATATAATAAAGTTGTAGCATAAAATTTTATCCTAAGTTTTTATTGTATTAATAAATACAATCAAAACATTAGGATAAAGACTTAAGCTAAGTCTATGTAATAAAAATAGACCCTCTTATTATCTCACTTTGATGTTTCTCTATTTGATCTTTGGCATCTACTCAAACACGGGCCACTAATTACAATCATAGTAATTAAATGAGAATGGATTCAAGGATTAGGTATTAGACTTATCGATTCCTCCTCACTCCAGCCAATAAAATTGGCTTGATTAAACATGGGTCATTGATCTTGTAAATAAGTACATGGTTTAAGTTAGGACTCATAGGCATATAAGACTTACGATAAAGTCTTAAGACTAAGGTCTTGTTTATGTTAATAAACATGAATGGGGCCTTAAAAATAAGAAATTAGTCTAAGATAATAATAAGAGGGACCATGAAAATAATAAATTTGGACCAAGCTAGGAAGAAAATAAAAGGATCCTGCAAACATTAAAGTTAGACCATGCTAAAATAAAAAAGGAATGAGAAGCTCAGGACATGACGAGACCAACTATATAATTTTTAGGCTAAGTTTTAGTTGTGTTTACAAACACAACCAAGCCTTAGAATAAAAATTAAACTTAAATACCATGTAAATTTTAAAATGTTCCCATGTAAATTGTTCCTACCAATTTTTAAATTTGGTCCAAAAGAACCTATGCTAGGGTTTCCTGAATGAGGGTTTCTAGAAGCTGCAAATTGAAACAAAGAGATCCACTACTAATAATGTTAGGAGAAAATTTTAAACCAAAACCATGAGAAAAAATAAGATAACCTAATCAGGTGAAGATGATCTTTAAATACAACTAATGTGTGAACATGTTAATGATACTCTGATCAGGTAAATATTTAGTGTTAAGGTTTAAATTTACACAATTTGGCACAAGGGTCCTCATTTTCCATAAATGGGGTTATGTTGACCTTAATAGGTGTGAGAGGGTAAGATTATTCTTTTTTAATAATATATGGTAACCTAAGAGATAGTAATTAATCAAAGTTATAAGGAATTTTTGGGATCTATGATATGATCTCATGAATAAGATAAGGGAAGATCATGGGTATAGTCCAAGTGTACTCCAAGGTAGAGACTAAAGGAGTAACTTTAAAGGATAATATAGGTATAAATAATGAATATTATAAATATAAACCCAAAATTATGTCTAAAGGATGATATAAAAAGGAATATAGAGATGTGCCTAAGGAGGAATCAATAGGTATGCCTATGGGATAGTCCAAGGGAGTACTTGAAAATGGGTCTCGAGGATGCAATAAATAAGAGTTTATAGATGAATCAAAAGGTGCCTCTTCCTTCTCTTGGAAAAATTTACAATGAGTTAATTCATATCCAAATGGTTATATGTATTCATGCAATCAAGATAAAAATCATCCATATAATCATCTCTTATAACTTTTTGCATATTTCTATTTTCCCATTCAACTTTTTCATAAGAAAAGTGGAAAACATGCATAGATATACTTTAACTATCTATGATAAATGTAATGGATGTAAAGATAATGAGTGTAACAAGAGTACTATTAAAAATTAATAAGTAATCTATCATGTATAGAAGATTACGCATATAAAACAAGGAAATTTTGATGTATAATGGGTAAGATAGGAAAGTGTCTTGAATGAATTGTAGGACCCAAAATATACTTGTTCATTTTTTTATTAAATTCATCCTTATGTTTTAGAGCACTTAATACAGAATTAGAATCATTACTATAGCCCACTAACCCTAATTTTGAGGTTAAGCTAAGAGTAACTTCCTTGGATGATACGTTCCTCTTAAGGGCACCACAAATAAAATAAATAGAATGCTTCTTATTGGTGAAAATAATGGATCTTAGGCATTTATGATATCTCATAAGGCACATAGAAACTAAAGCTTGTGTTTATCTTTGTACTATAGCTATGAGTATTGGATTAAAACCCCTCACACCATGATGTTCATAAATAAAAACCTATATAAAGTTAAAATCATACACTTCATGTCAATTCTAATTATCTATTCTATTACCACTCTAAACCTTACCAAAATGAATTTTCCTCTAATTAATTACCTAATTAATTAACCTAATATACTCCTAATGGAAAATTCTATATATTTAGAATTATCTATTTTCTTACAATGTAAGTTATCTTACTAAGTGTGAAAGTAAGTTATCTTACAAAATCTTACACCCCTATTACATAATATTTATCTTACACCCCTTTTACACACTCTTCCTCTTACACCCCTATTACACATTGTTTCCCTTACACCCCTCTTATATAATCAAAGTAGATTTCATCATTTGGGTCTATGAAACACACTATAACTCTCTCTTACACACTCCATCTCTCTCATTTATGAAAATGGGGGACTAATCTTTGGATCTTCATCTTCATCTCAAGATGGACATTCCAAAATCATTTTCCAACTCTATGAATGAAAGGGTCTTCACACTCTTTCACCGTCACCAAAAAATACAATGAAGCCTTGTCAAATCTCAAGGCCATCACTCAATAATTATTCAACATTGTGAATCCAAATATCAAGAAGACAAGGATAAATGGTGCCCATACATGGATCCACCATTTCTAAAGACTACTAGTTCACAAGCCAAGCTCGATCCTATTCAAATCAATTAAAAAGTGGGGTATTCAAGGAAGGGAATTGATTGTATTTATATTATCTATAATTCTTTGTTTGATAATATTATCTCACCCTAGGGAATAGGCTTATATTTTTAGTAATTCAAGTTGATTTTGGATTTCATTCACTAACAATGGACTAACTCCCTTTGTATTCTTATTTCTACATAATGGCACACCTGGTGAGACCCCATAACCACGTGCACACCATGAATTATTCTAAACCATTAGTATTATTCTATTTGAAATAATTAAAATAGTAATTAAGTTAATTCACCTACTTTTCTTTAATAACTCACTAATTTATGTCTTAGGTCAAAACCATAAAATCAGACTTTGAAATAGTGAGTTTGTAAAGATAGATAATGAAATCATCTATCAAATCATTTAAATCATTTTTATATTTTTTATATATTCTATGTAGGTAAAAATAGTGAAATCATGGGTCAAAAAAGCAAAATCATCATACAAATTAGTGAGACCATTTTTCTATTCTTTTTTATTATTTTATGTAGGTCAAAACAAGGAAATCATTGGTAAAAATAGTGAATTCATTAATCAAAATAAGGAATTAGGTGATCAAAATAGTGAATTCATCAGTAAAAACATAAATTAATTTGTAAAAATAGTGAATTCATAATACAAAATAGTGATTTAATTCAAAATAATGAATTCATTAGTTAAAATAGTGAATTCATTATGCACATCAACAAATTCATTTTGCACAAAACTGTCCTCCTTTTGGAGGTTTATCTGGGGTCATTTAGACTTCTTTTTTACAATAGTTTTTTTTAAATGACATGTTTTCTAATGAATTTTCATAATATTTCATTATTTTATAATTTTTTTTCATATATTTTTCACAAAATATAAAACATTATGTTAATAATATGTTTTCTTACAAGTTAGCATTCTAACTTGTTTGCCATAGATTTTACTTGTTAAAGACCACATTAAAACATCTAACCACTTTTGTTGCAAGACCTTGGCCAAAAGAAGTGTTATTAGACCTAAAATAAAATCATATTTATTTTCAAAATATTTCAAGTTGGGTCTTAAAAAACACATCATTTTAATTTTTGGCTTAACAATGAACACACATTTCATTTTAGGTTCTAAAAAAATACTACTTAGTAATTTCCCTCATTGATTTTAAGTTTTACTTAATGTTAGTTGTGAATGTATTATGTGGTTATTTTCATGTATGTTATCCTATTTTAGGTGACCCATAAATTCAAGGTTACTATTTGTTTTTAGCCTAAATATTTTCCTATTATGCTCTTCATTTGCCCTCTTAGGGGAATCTTATGAATCAGAACAATGATGACTTCCTTTTTATTTTGACCATGCAGGGTAAGGTGACTAATATTTCATCACCTAGAATTCATAATAACCCCTCTTATTTGTTGGGGTGTATAAATTGAGGCTACATTTGATTGGTATTTTATTGAATTCTCTCTTGGAGCTTGATTTTTATAGTAACATTTCACTAAAATCTTATAGGTGAATGGTTGTGAAGGAACAACCCCATTTTTAAAATATTGAATTAAATATTGACATAGAATTTATGGATTTATGTCCCTTGAAGATCATCTATAAAGCCAACAAAAATTTAGAATGGAGTCATCTTTTCTATAGAGCAATCACTAATGCAGGGGTGAAATTGTAATAGCCCTAGAAGATTGAATTACATGTATGAACTATTGGTCAAAATTGGAATAAATATGAAAATTTTTCCTAGATAGATCAAAAAAATCTCTTGGACCTTTTAGTAACCTTTTACCCCCATGACTAGTCCCTTTGTGAACCTGAATTGATGATGTAGGGGAGTATTCTGGGAGGTCCTGGTGTGGTGTGAGAAGTTGGGTAGCATTTTTATTGAGTGAGTGATCAAATTGTGGAAGAAGGAGAAAAAAACCATGACCTTACCAAGTGTCACTTTCAATCTTTTCAAACACTTTAAGCAATTTTTAAGGTGATTTTGAGGAAAAGACCTAGAAATAGGTCTAAAACTACAAGTAAAGGATCCAACAGGTTTCCATGGTGTTTGAGCATCCATGGGCATGGAGGAGGTTTTAAAAAAGTCGTAGAGATTCTAATGGGATAAAAATGAGGCCTAAAGAAGCTATTATTCTCAAAAGAACCCCAAAAGTGCATTAGATGACTTAAGTGTCCTCAAAATAGAAATTTCCAGTGAAAAAGTGACTTTTTGAGGAAGTCAAATTGGTTTTGACTTCCTCCAAGCTAAATATGGAAATTTTTTACCTTTTATACATTTTAAAGCTTATTTGAGATCATTTGAAGTGGATGAAAGGAGTTTGAGAGCAAAAGGATGTAGTTTGGAGCCTTTTGGAGCTTTGGCAAAGCAAGTTTTTAAAGGATTTTATTATGTAGGGGATAAAATATCATATATATGAATCCATGGTTTCCATAATATCCCATCATATTCCCCTAAAATCATATTCCAACATAGGAACCAATAGAGGTAAGGAAAAGCTATTATTTACAAACTAGGCATGAAGCATGTATTTTGCCATTAATGGAGTTCCATGTATTTTAGAAGGTTTCCAGAAGGAATGAAAGGTCATTTATATCCTAAAAAATATTTCACAAGTCTTATATTGCATATGATATTTTTAATTATTTATGCTAGGGAAAAACCATTTTGGGCAATTTGGGACAGCTCTAAGAGAGCCTTTGATTTTCACTCAGTATGGTCAGGAGAGAGAGATTTGGGCCATAATATTTTGGGAAGTAATATTTACCCTAATTTAATTCCATTTTTTTCATTGGTGTTCTATTTCATCTCCCCATCTTTATGAATAATTTCTAATATTTTAGGGGTGTCTAGATGGCCTACTCATCCAAACAACGCCCAAGTTTTCCCTTGTTTCTTCACTTCAGAATTAAATGAGAAATAATGGTTTTATAAGACCATTTTAGGTTTAAATAATACCTATTAAAATTATTCTAATTACTAGTTTAGTCTAGGTAGGTACTTATGGCATAAAATAGGTTTTCCTTTCTATCCTTATGAAATGGTCATTTGATCAGTTTTAGAGTAGAGCATGTGTAAGAGATATAATGTAAATCATAATCATTATGACACATAAAATTTCAAAATTTGTATTTCTTATAAATCATCTATATCTCATTTATGCCTTTATAGGCCAAACGGTCAAGTTGCTAGTTGGAGCTCTAATGAGGTTGTAGGCAAGTTTATCAACTATAGAGGTTTTACATTCCTATAATGGGTTAAAAATAAATAGGATATAATGTTTTTACATATAAATCATATCTTGTTTATATAATTTTACCATGTGAATCATGTTTTATTCCAAAAGTGGCAAGCAAGTTGGAAGAAACCATCTTCAAAGTTGAATGACTATGTTAAGGACAATTTCCCTAAAACACAAAAATAGAGGTCCCAGGGACTTTTGTTGATTCCATGGAACAATGTTGAAAAGGTTTATGACCAATAAAAATGAAATCATATTATATCCATATCATAGGGGAATATCTATGAAAAAAATAAGGGGTGTGTGATTGGAGTAGCAAAGTGGTTGAAGACTCCTAAATCATGAAATTGTTCACTGTAGGTTTTTAGTGACTTCTACAGGATTTGAGCCTAAAAAGAACTTCACACCCCAAGATAGAAATAAAATGTCTCAAATTTTGCATGTAACATCATGTTGTATTCACCAAGATGAATCAAACTCTTATCATGAATTTTCATACATACAAAAGACAAAAAAATCCTTTTTTTAGTTTTCTAGGTCTAGAAAGCAAAGAGAGGCCTAGAATGCTATAAGAGAAGGGGTGATAGTAGTAATTTCCTTGAGATTTAGGACCTTAAATTTTTAGTATATTTTGGGTCATGGATGATACAAAAAAAAATCTCTCAGTTTCTCTAGTTCACCCATAGAACTCAAGAACCATCATTAAAGTAAAAATAAGGTAGCAAGCTGACACATTTTTTTTAGAGAGCTTGGTGATGTTTTTCTAATTTTTCAAGCTCTCCCAGGTCTTCCCAAATAATACCCATCTAATTAATATAAAAATAGATCTATTTGAGTCCTATAACTCATTTTAACCCACCCAATCCAAAACATGGTCTTAGAAAGAGTATGAGAGAAGCCTAAACTAGGGTTTTCTTGATTCTAAGAGTTTTAACCCTCCAAATTTTCCAAAATTTTATGAAATGATGTATTTAAAGGTGATATAAGTGATTTAAGAGATTTTGGGTTGATTAAAGTCTATAAATTATGGATTTGGTGGCTGAGGGTTTGGAATAGGTATAATTAGGCCTAAAAAGAGGTTGTTTCCAAAGGAAATGTGATCTAAGTGTGAAATCAGGACATGAAAATTGTCACACACCTATAATGAGATGGAGAGTAGCTATATATGGTCTCATATTTTCAATAGAATTAATATAATGGTCAAACCAAGGAGAAATTTCCAAAATAAGGGCTACAAGCCTTAGAAGCCCAAGATGAGCCTTGTATGTGAAATGGGATGATGAGATCGATGTATAGCTTGAAATGGATTAAGACAAGTGTAATGAGGTCAGCCTAAACAATCCATGATAAAAGGTTGAGCTCTTGAAATTTAAGACAAGATTTGACCCTTGAGACCAATAGAGGTTTCTTAGTGAAAAGTGAGTAAATGTGAGAGACTTGGAGTGATAGAATGAGACTAAGAGGTCATGAATGAGGTGAAATCAAAGGCAACCACATAACTAAGGTCCACACTCACCTACAATCACATAAGATGGAGGGTTATGGCATAATAGTCCATGATGAGGTCTTGTAATCAAAGTATGATTCAAGGATCAATTGAGATTAATGTATAGATTTTAATAGATGTAAAGGCATATCATAAGGGTCAAATAAAGGTTTAAATGCCTAACACACAATCATACACCTCAAAGACTTGCACCGATAGACCTTTATATGAAGGTTGTCTATTTGAAGCCTAATTACCTTGTTACAAGATCTAAGAATGTGAGAAAAAGGGTGAAATATGATTCCAAGAATTTTGAGAGAGATATTGATATATTTTAATATGATATTGATATTTAAGGATTCCTTTTCCCATGAAATCATCACCATCAAACAAAAAACATAGTCATGAGGGGTCTTTTGAGAAGGTACAAGGTGGCATGGGAGGTTAAACACAAACCAATGAAGGGTGTAATCATGAAAAATAAGGTATATATGAACTATAAGAGTCAAATTAATCATTCTAAGGAATCAAACCAAGTGAACAAGGAGGAAGACTCATTTGTGAAACTTGACCATGCAGGCACATGTCACTAACTTTTGCCAAAATAGGCCTATAAGGCAAAATATGTAGGATCCAATCATGAAATTTTGTGGAGAGACTAATTATGACCTATTATACCTATTTAACATCATTTATAATTTTTTTTATAATGATAACTATTCACTATTTTGGTACAGTCAACCCTATGTCAAATCACAGTTAACATTATAACATGCCTTAGAGGTATTGGCCATTTTCGGGCATGTACAGGTTGAGTCAAATAATTATTATTTTTACATATTATATCCATGACATAACAAATCATACCATGCCATAATAAAGTTAATATAAAGATTTAAAGTTACCATTATTCTTACACAGTCCAAAAACACTCAAGAAGGTAGCCATTAGAGACCAAATAAAGTTTTATCAGTTCTAAATGCCAAAAAGTATTTTAGGCATTAGAGAGTTCTTAAAATGGTATAATATTATGTTTGAAACATTTATTATCCTATTTTAGTGATAAAATTCATGGGTTTCAAGCAAAGGTTTGAATAAAGACAAGTTTTGGCACGAAGGAAACATGTAGACAACTCAAGATGATTTCTGGTGAAAAGGTTCTATACGACAAAGTATGCATAAAAATGACTTTAAAATTGGTAATATTTACCTATTATATCCATAAATAATATTTTTATGGTCATGTGATTAGTTCAAGTAATCACTATTTTGTCATAGTCCCCCTTATGTCTCAAATGGTCACTATTCATGAAGGCACAGTTTTTGGATTTTTAAGGTGTGTTTGAGGTTTCCAAGATTAAGGGAGTGTTTTATAAGAATTTTAATATTTTTTTAAGCCTCTTAAACATAATTAAAGAGTGTTCACAAAATAAACTTGATGCAAACTTTGAAGGTAGGCTCAAAACCCCATAGGTAGTCTCAAAGGCAAAAAGGCAAAGTTGAGTTTTAATAATTTAGAGAGGTGTTATGAGGTTTTTTAGATGTCATGAATATTTTTTAAATAAATGAAGATAAATGGGAAAGGTCAAATTGGTCATTTGGAGAAATTCAAGCTTTTTAGGATTAATACACCTAGTTTTAGCCCTTCTTTAGATATTCATTTCTTTCATACCATGAAGAGTTAAAGCAAGTGATTATAGTATATTTTGAGTAATAATATGTAATTGAAATTAATTATGGATTTAAATTTGTTAATTTATTGAGTTTTATGAACAATCATTAAGAGTGTAAGCATGTCGAGAATGCTTCCAAACCCTCCAAGCAATCGTCTTTACATGTGTATCTTTTAACACCTTCTACATGAGAAACCAATATTTTTAAGGGTGTTGAAGGGGTAAATTTACCATATATCCATTTAAATAAATTGTGGAATGGGTGTCTTCATTGTATGAACAATCATCTTGAAAGTGAGTTTGCTTAAGCTTGTAAAGGAGCTTATTGACCAGTTTTGTGTTTTTAGACTCATAGGTCCATCAAATATCCCATAATTTCTTTGAAAACACTTGTATTATGTAGAATAATAAGTCCATATCTTTACCAACTTATATTTTAGAAGAATTTGGCATGTTTTGGTGCCTAAAAATCCCAAAATGGCTCAATATTGCATATTTTTGTAGGTATTTAAAGAAACAAATGGTATAAAAACTTGGAAGGGGTCTAATAAGACCTAAAATATCATTAAATGGAATTTAGAGCTCTTCAAAAGAGTTTCCATAGTGTTTTATTAAACAAAATGGTCAAAAACCTAGTTTTTGACATATTTATGCATTGTTGTAGGTTTAACAGTGATTTCCACCATTGTTTTAGGTATTGAAGGTTTTCCAAATATTCATTTTCTTCATCATACACATGATGAGGATGTTTGGAAGTATTCTATAGGTCTAGAAGTGGTCTTTAGGGTGCTAAATGGCTTTGGAAACAATTTTTAGGGTAATTGGTTGAAGGTGGCTCAAGTTTGTGACCTCCATTAATGGGGTGTATGGAAGTTAAATGTATAATGGAGTTTATTAAAATTTGGAGGAGAAAAGTCAAGTTGAAAATAAAAAATAACCTCAAAAATTAAACATGAAAGATAACCTCCGTGGTTAGGTAAGCACAAAATGCCAAGTTAGCTAACCTTTTACCTAACATCTTCTAGAAGAGAAAGTAGAGGGGGGGCATAAAAGTATATGGGAGAGATATTTGGAGGTTGGAGAGTGAAAGTGGAGAATTCAATAAATTTTTAAAGTCTTTGAATACTTTTCCTTCTTAGTGGATCATGACATCATCATCCTCAACAAGTTTCTATCTTCTAGTGTGTTTCTCAACTAATGAGAGGGTTTGAAGACTATTGGAGCTAATGGAGGTTAATTTGTTGAAGAAGGATTAGTTATAATTAACCCAAATGTGGGTAAGAATCCATGGAGGGTGGTTTTATTTCATTTATTGAATTTTGTTTGCTTATCTCTTCTCCCTCTCTTTCCCTTTTCTCCTATATCTCTCATTTCTCTCCCATTTTTTTAATATATTATCATTTGACAAGGAGAAACCCTATCAAAATTTGTAATAAAGACCTTTTGAAGCAATAAATATAAATTTTTACCTATCTCTTGCCTCTAAATTTTGTAGTAAGCTTGTGTATGATGGCCTTGTGAAGAAGTGTTCTTCCATGTCCATTGTACTTATTTCTTACCTATTTTTAGGTGTTTTTAAGTTAGTTGTAGGTCTGAACTTGAACTCTTTCCACCATTAATATATGTTTTGTGTGAATTTTAAAATTCCTCTTTGCTTCATGTATTGTTTAGTTATCCTACTTTATGAAACACTTATAGAAATTAACTAGTTTGAGAGGTTATGTGAACAAGAATTATCTGATGCTAAATTAGTGTTTATTTAATGCTTATGTGAGTGTTAATAAATTTAGTGTATCACCCATTTATCTTTATTAGTGACCCTATACCTCCCCTATACCTCTTTTCCAAGCAAAAACATTAGTTTAGGTGATCTAACAAGAGGAAGTCGACCTTATTTATAGGTTTAACCTCACTATAGGATAATCAGAGCCTGAAGTTGCTCCAATATTATAGCTAGGAGTGAGAGATCCTAAAAAACTCTCCCACAAGGATGAAATTCTATGCTACAATAGTTTTTGGCACTCATGATGGGACTATGTTATTCACTACGTGAAGATTTTTGGTGTTCTCTTCATCCAATCAACCTTTGGAGACATGTGTGCAAACACCAATAGTGAATCCAAGTATTTATTAGCTAGTATAATTAGCCTAAGTGCCTAATCATCATTATTTGGTATGTATAATCAACAATATTTTGATCAACATGCTTATTCTCTACCTTATCATCACACTTATCAAGATAATAATGTTTATGTGTTCCCCCCAAGTGGCCCTCAAATAACTTATCAGCCCTATCATGGCCTTTACCCCCTTCCCACTCCTATGTATGACCAAGTTCAACCTACTTTGCATTAAAATTAGTCCTCTAATTCCCCTTGTCAAGACTATGTTTATCTTATTATATCCTTGTCAAGATTCAAGCAAGTATTATCAAATTATATTGAGTTGATAATGGAGATTGGTAAGCATTTAAAACTTTATTTAGTCATCCTTATTCATGTTATATAAGAGGCAATGAGTTCTCTTTAGTTGGTCAGGAATAGGTGGTTAGTTTATGATGATGAATAATGGGTAGTTTTTGAGAGGGAGAATAAGGTGTGGTTGAGAAGCATGGTCCAAAATTTAGAAAGTGTGTTGATATCTTATGAAGATTAGTAGACTTAATGCAATCAATCTTATGTGTCCTCTCCCCTCCAAGAGCCTCAATCCCAACCTCCAAGGGTTTCAAATCATCCCCCTAGTCAACCTTGTCAAGGTCCATCCTTGTCAAGAATTAGAGAAGAAATATTGAACCAAGGGAGAATAATCTTGAAAATAAATGAGGTTGGACTTGGACAAGAATTCCCAATTCATACCATGGAGGGGATAAGGAGCTTCTTGCATAAGTTTTAGAGTGTGTGGGCATCCATTAAAGAAGGTGACTATCCACATGTTGAAAACTAAGAGATAAATAAATGGATACTCTCAATAGAGGATATGTTGACTCATTGGGAGGATTAATATGTCAAACCCAAACCAATCAGTTTGTCTTCTCCTACCCCTATGCCCATTCCCACCAAGATTTTGAAACAATCCTACCATGGATCTTCTCCTACACCTTTGACCCTGATTATGTGATGCCCTCTCTTGTGAAACCACCCTCTCCTATACCCATTAAAAAAGAAGAAAAAGTGGTTATTACCTACACATTTCCATCATGGAAACATGTTTAGAAAGGCACAGAAAAAAGGAAGAGTTGTCAATTTTGGTGGTCCAAGAACCCATTCAAGAGAAGGAGTTAGTGGTTGAACAAAATAAAAAAGAGGTGTTAGCTTAGCTCAATGATCTTTCCCTACAAGAGTTCCAAGACTCTTTATCGATCCCTCAAGTGCTATCAAAGAGACCACTTAAAGTACCTAATTGGAAAGCCACTCTCTCAAGCTACTAGTAAGGTGAACTTTTTTATCCTCCCACTATCTCCCTCTTTCAGAAATAGCCTATTTACAAAGGATAGAGGAAGATTTTGTAGTCTCAAGTGAGTCTCAAGAAGATGAGGTAAGTTTGTATGAAGAAGAAATATTGATAGGTAGCTCACTTCATTTAGAGGAGTAAACTTGGGTTTAGACTAGCTTTCTTGTCATGGATTTGACACTAATGAACTAGATCTTGAAGAGGACAATCCTCAAGCTAAATACAGGGGAGACCTTGAATGGACTACTGAATATCTATTCTACATAGATAAAAAATAAGATCAAAATGAAGTATGGAAATAGTTTTACCATGACTTCATGGACTAGGTAGAGGTTCTAAACTAGCTTATATCTCTTTTAGAGCATGAAAATGAACTTGTAAATCAGGTTATAGAAGCTGACTAGTCTCAAGATGAATTGTCCATTGAAGGTAGTACTAATTTTTTCAATAGCAAAAAAGACTAGTTAGATATAGAACCACAAGAATATGAAATTTTAAACCTTAGATGGGTTGGTGAGATTCCATGTGTCTTTTTCCAAGGTGAGTAGAGCAATAATGGTGTTAAAGTTGGCATTATCCCAATTGACCAAGAGAAAACTACTTTTTTGGATGATCTAGAGTCCTTTTATGCAAACTTTGACACCCAACCTTCACTCATTAGATAATAAAGTGATCAAATGGATATAAAAATAAAGTTTGAGCCTAATGATCTATTTTAATCTAAGGTTGCAGTCATAAATACATTAGAATGCTCTCTTATCTTTGAAGAGACACCAAGTGTAGAGCTAGCAGTCACTCTCCCAAATCAGATTGAGACATTTTCCCAAGACATTGTTCACATTGAAGAAAATCATGGGATCAATTTTGGGTCATTTCAAGGGTACTTCTACATTGGTGACATGTATGTTTTAGTTGACCCTCATGAGAGATATGATTCAACAAGTATAGTGTTTCACAAGTTGAGTTCCTTTAATCATGTTCCTATTCATGAAGGGATTGATCCAAGAACCTTTCCTTTCGATCTAAGAGGAGGATAAATCTTTAGGTTAGTTATATATAACAGCTTGTGTGTTTCCCTTATTTAAGTGCCTTGTGCACATCTTTTCAATTATGTGTTTCCCTTCCCTAAGTGACTTGGGCATAGTGTTTTTTTTGTTCTTGTTGTCCTTGTTACTTCAAGATAAGGTTTTAAAAAATGAATAGCCTTGTATCAATTTCATATTAGTTGGGAAAGAAAGACTTGTGACCCTGTATGCCCAATGGATCAGACAAGGAAAATAATTTGTTACATAATAGGCATAAAATCCTAGGAGGTCACCAAAAATATTATCCAAAATTGGCCTACATATGAAAATTTTTCCTAGATGGATCAACCAACTCTCTTGGACCTTTCAGTAACCTTCTACCCCCATGACTAGTCCCTTTATGATCTTGAATTGATAATGGAGTGGAGTATTTTGGGAGGTCCTAGTGTGGTATGAGAAGTTGAGTAGAGTTATGGCTGAGTGAGTGATCCAATGGTGGAAGAAGGAGATAAACATCATAACCCTACTACATGTAACTTTCAATATTTTGAAACACTTTAATCAAGTTTTAAGGTTATTTTAGTGATTTTGAGGAAAATGCCTTGAAACAGGTCTAGAACTACAAGTGAAGAATCTAGCAGGTTTACATGTTGTTCAAGCATCTAGGGGCATGAATTAGGTTTTCAAAAAGTCTTATAGATTATAATGAGCCAAAAATAATGCCTACATAAGTTATTATTCCCAAAAGAACCCCTAAAGTGCATTAGATGACTTAAGTGTCCTCAAAAAAGAAATTTCAAGTGAAAAAGTGACTTTTTGAGGAAGTCAAATTGGTTTTGACTTCCTCCAACCTCCATATTGTGAATTTTTAAATTTTATACATGTTTAATTTAATTTGAGATCATTTGTATTGGAGGGAAGGAGTTTGAGAGCAAAAAGATGCAATTTGAAGCCTTTTGGAGCTTTAGCAAAATAGGTTTTTGAATTATTTGATTTATAAAGGGGATAAAATTTCATATAAATGAATCCATAGTGTCCATAATATCCCCTCATAGGCCCCTAAAATCATATTCCAACATAGAAACCAACAGAGGTAAGGAAAAGCTATTATTTGCAAACTAGGCATGAAGCAATTTTTTGCCATTAATGGAGTTATAGGTATTTTAGAAGGTTTACAGAAGGAAGGAAAGGTCATTTATATCCTAAAAAATCTTTCCCAAGTCTTATATTACATAGGTAGACTTCTAGTTCCTCATGCTAGGGAAAAACCATTTTGGGCAGTTTGGGACAACTCTAGGAGAGCCTTAGATTTTCACTTGGTATGGTTAGGAGAGAGAGAGTTGGGATAGAATATTTTTGGAAGTAATATTTACCCTAATTTCCTTCCACTATTTTACATTGGTGGTCTGGTTCATCTCCCCATATTTATGAACAATTACTAATAGTTTAGGGGTGTCTAGATGGCCTACTCTTCCAAACAAGGCTCAGGTTTTCCCTTGTTTCTTCACTTAAAAATTCAATGATAAATAATGGTTTTATAAAAGTAATTTTAATATAAAATATGACCTATTTAAATTGTTTTCATCAGCTAGATCATTCCAAGGAGGTACTTATGGCATAAAATAGGTTTTCTTTGTTGTCCTTATGAAATGGTCATTTGATTAGTTTTAGATTAGAACTTGTATAAGAGGGATAATTTACCTCATCATCCTTATTAAACATAAAATTACACAAGTTATATTTCTCATAAATACTCTGTATCTCATTTAAGCCTTTATAGGCCAAATGGTCAAGTTGTTAGTTGGAGCTCTAATGGAGTTGCAGGCAAGTTTATCAGCTACAAAAGTTTTCCTTTCCTATAGTGGGTTAAAAATAAAGAGGATATGATGTTTTAACCTATAATATACCATGGGAATAATTTTTGAGTCTGAAAGTTCCAAGAAATTTGGAATAAACCATCTTCAAAGTTGAATGACTATGTTAAGGACAAGTTCCCTAAAACATAAAAATAGAGGTCTCAATCACTTTTGTTGATGCCATGGAACAATGTTGAAAATGTTTTTGACCAATAAAAACTCAATAATATTATATCCCTATAATAGGAGAAGAGCCATGAAAAAAATAATGGGTGTGTGACTAGAGTAGCATAGTGCTCAAAGACTCCCAAATCATGAAATTATTTACTGTAGGTTTTTAGTGACTTTTATAGGATCTGAGCCTCAAAATAACTTCACACCCAAAGATAGTAATGAAAGGTCTCAAATTTGGCATGTAACATCATGGTATCTTCCCCAAGGTGAATCTAAATTTTCCCATGATTTTTCATACATGAAAAGGATAGCAAAATCCATCTTTTAGTTTTCTAGGCCTAGAGAGCTAAGAGAGGCCTAGAATGCCAAAAGAGAAGGGGGTGATAGTAGTAATTTCCTTGAGATTGATGTAATTAAATTTGTATTTTATTTGGGGTCATGGATGATACACAAAAACCTCTCTCATTTTCCCTAGTTCACCCCTAAAACTCAAGAACTATCATGAAAGCAAAAATAGGGCAGCAAGCTAGCACTTTTTTATTTATTTTTGTTTCAGTGCTTGGTGATGTTTTTATAATTTTTTTAAACTCTCCTAGGTCCACCCCATTAAAACCTATCAAATTAATCCAAAAATAGAAATAGGTGAGTACTATAACTAACCCCCTCAATCCAAAATAGGGTCTTAGAAAGAGCATGAGAGAAGCCTAAACTATGGTTTTATTGATTCCAAGAGTTTTAACCCTCCAAAATTTCCAATTTTTTTAATATGATGTATTTCAAGGTGATATAAGTGAGTCAAGAGTTTTTGGGTTCATTAGATCCTGTAAAATATGGATTTGGTGGCTGAGGGTTTGGAATAAGGCTAATTAGGCCCAAAAAGGGGTGGTTTCCAAAGGAAATGTGATCTAAGAGTGAAATGAGGTCATGAAACTTGTCATACACCTATAATGAGATGGAAATTAGATATAAATGGTGTCATATTTTGACGAAAATTTGTAGAATGGTCAAACTAAGGATAAATGTCCAAAATAAGGGCTACAAGCCTTAGAAACCCAAGATGAGCCTTGTATGTGAAAAGAGGTGCTGAGACCAATGTATATCTTGAAATGGATTAATATAAGTGTAATTATGTCACCCTAAACTATCCATGATAAAAGGTTGAGCTCTTAAAACTTAAGCCAAGATTTGACCCTTGAGACCAAAGGAAGTTGCCTAGTGAAAATATAGTAAAGGTGAGAGACTTGGAGTGATGGAATGAGGCTAATAGGTCATGAATGAGGTGAAATTCAAGGTAGCCACATAACTAAGGTCTGCACTCACCTATAATCACATGAGATGGAGGGTTATGGCATAATAGTCCATGATGAGGTCTTGTAATCTAAATATGCTTCAAGGATCAACTGAGATTAATGTATAGATTTTAATAGATGTAAAGGCATATCATAAGGTTAAAATGAAGGTTTAAACACCTAACACACAATCATACACCTCAAAGACTTGACCTATAGACCTTTGTATAGAGTTTGTCTATTTGAAGCCTAATTGCCTTGCTAAAATATCTAAGTATGTTAGAGGAAGGGTGAAAGATGATTCCAAGCATTTTGAGATAACTAATGAGCTATTTGAATATGAAATTGATCTTTAAGGCTTCCTTTTCCCATGAAATCATCACCATCAAGCAAAGAGCATAGTCATGAGGGGTTTTTTTAGAAGGTACAAGGTGTCATGGGAGGTTGAAAACAAACCAAGGAAGGGTTTAATAATGCAAGGGAAGGTATATATAACCTATTCAAGTCAAATTCATCATTATTATGCATCAAAACAAGTCAAAAATGAGGAAGAATCATTTGTGAAACTTGACCATGTAGGAACATGTCACTAACTTTTACCAACATGGGCCTACAAGGCAAATATGTAGGATCCAATCTTTAAATTTGGTGGAGAGGCTCATTATGACCCATTATATATATTTAGAATAATTTATAATTATTTTGACAATGTTAAATATTCATTGTTTTGGTATAGTCAACCCTTTGTCAAATCACAGTCAACATTAGAGCATGTCTTGGAGGAATTGGCCATTTTGGGGCATCTACAAGTTGACTCAAAGAAACAAATTTGTTACATATGGTATAAGTGACATACCAAATCATTTCATACCATAATAAATTTCCTATAAACAATGAAATTTCCTTTAGTTCTTATATAGTCCACAAGCACTCAAGAAGGTAGCCATTATGCCAAGAAGAATTATAGGATTTGGAGAGGTCTTAAAATGGTATAATATGATGTTTTAAACCTATATGTTCCTATTTTATTGATAAAATTTAGGGGTTTCATGCAAAGGTTTGAAGAAAGACAAGTTTTGGCACGAAGGAAACATGTAGACAACTTAAGGTAATTTTTGGTAAAAAGGGTCTATAGGACAAAGTACACATCCAAATGAATTTAAAATTAGTAATATTGGTCATAATGACCTATTATATCCATAAATAATCTCATTAGGGTAATGTTATTAGTGAAATTTTTCTCTATTTTGTCATAGTCCCCCTATGTCTCATAATGGTCACTATTCATGCATACACACTTTTTGGATTTTTAAGGTGTGTATGAGGTTTAAAATATTATGGGAGTGTTTTATAATAATTTTAATATATTTTTAATCCTATTAAACACATTAAAATAGTTTTTACACTCTAAACGTCATGTAAACTCTTAAGGCAGGCTCAAAACCCCACAGGTAGTCTCAAAGGCAAAGTTGAGTTTTGATAATTAAGAGAGGTGTTATGAGGTGTATCAGATGTCATGAATATGTTTTAAATAAAGGAATATCAGTGGGAAAGGTAAAATTGGTCATTTGGATAAATTAAAGCTTTTTACGCTTAAGACACCCAGTTTTGGCCCTTCTTTAGATATTCATTTCTTTCATACCATTAAGAGTTGGGGAAAGTGATTATAGTATGTTTTGAATAAAAATATTTAATTTAAATTATTTTTGGATTTATTTTAGTTAGGTTATTTATTTATATTAATAATCGTTAAGAGTGTAAGCATGTCCAGAATGCTTCCAAACCCTGTAAGCAATCATCTTTACATGTGTATATTTTCACACCTTCCACATGGGATCCCAATATTTTCAAGGGTGTTTAAGGTGTATATGTACCATATATCCATTTCAATAAATTATGGAATGGGTGTCTTCATTATATGAACAATCATATTAAAATTGAGCTTACTTAAGCTTGTAAAGGAACTTTTTGACCAGTTTTGCATTTCTAAACTCATAGGTCCATAAAATATCCTATAATTGCTTTGAAAACAATTGTAATGTGTAGAGTAATCCATATATATCTTTACCAACCTATCTTGTAGAAGAATATGACATGTTTGGGTGCCTAAGAAGCCCAAAAAGGCTCAAAATTACATATCTTTCAGGTCTTCAAAGAAAGAAATGGTATAAAACCATGGAAGGGATCTAATAGGACCTAAAACATCATTAAATGAAATTTAAAGATCTTCAAAAGAGTTTCAATGGTGTCTTGATGAGAAAAATGATCAAAAACCTAAATTTTGACATATTTGTGCATTGTAGCAAGTTTAATGGTGATTTCCACCATTGTTGAAGGTATTAAAGGTTTTCCAATTATTAATTTTCTTCATCATACACATGCCATAGATGTATAGAAGTCTTTTATAGGTCTAAAAGTGGTCTTCAGGGTGCCAAATGGCCTTGGGAGCAATTTTTAAGGTAGCTGGTTGAGGGTGGCTCAAGCTTGTGACGTCCATCAATAGGGTATATGGGAGTTACAAGTATAATGGAGTTTATTACAGGTTGGAGGAGAAAAATTCAAGTTTAAAATAGAAAAGAACATAAAAAATCAAACATGAAAGATAAACTCCATGGTCAGTTAAGCACAAAATGCCAAGTTAGCTAACCTTTTGCCTAACATCTTCTAGAAGAGCAAAAGGAGGGAGGCATAAAAGTCTATGGGAGAGATATTTTTATGTTAGAGCATGCATGTGGAACATTCAATACATTTTCAAAGTCTTTTAAGACTTTTCCTTCTTAGCGGATCATGGCATCATCATCCTCAACAAGTTTATATCTTCTACTATATTTCTCAACCAATGAGAGGGTTTGAAGACAATTGGAGATAATGGAGGTTTATTTGTTGAAGAAGTATTAGTTATAATTAACCCAAATGTGGGTGAGAATCCATGGAGGGTACTTGGATCTCATTTATTGAATTTTGTTTGCTTGTCTCTTCTCTTTCTCTTCCCCTTTTCTCTTATAACTACCATTTCTCTCCCATTTTTTTAATATATTCTCATTTGATAAGGAGAAATCCTATCAAAATTTGTAAGAAAGAAATTTTGAAGTAATAAAGATCAATTTTTACCTATCTCTTGCCTATAAATTATTCTTAGCAAGCTTGTGTATGATGGCCTTATGAATAAGGGTTCTTTCATGTCCATTGCCCATCTTTATTGACTATTTTTGGTGTTTCCTTGGTGTGAATTTTGAAATTCCTCTTTGCTTCATGTATTTTTTGGTGAGTCTAGTTTATGAAACACTTATGCAAATTAACTAGTTTGTGAGGTTGTGTGAGCAAGAATTATATTATGCTAAATTAGTGTTTATTTTATACATATGTGAGTGTCAATAAATTTTGTGTATCACCAATTTATCTCCCTTAGTTAATCTATACCCCCTCTCTACCTCTTTTCCAATCAAAAACATTAATTTAGGTGATCTACCAAGAGGAACCTAACCTTCTCTAGAGTTTCAACCTCACTACAGGATACCCACAGCCTGAGGTTGCTCCAATATTGTAAATGGGGGTGAGAGAGCTTGAAAAAATCTCCCACAGGGGTGAAATTGTATGCTACAACATGAACCATTGAGAGAAGTGTGGGATTAAAATACCACCAATAGTTATATTTAATTATTTAATGAACTCTTAAAATTTTAATCTTCTTAAAGTTGATTATTTCAAAGGATCAAGTTATTATGAAGAAATCATGTGTTAGTTATTACAAATAGGACCTTTTGATTTATTTTATGATTATTATCTCTAAACCTATTTATTTGACAAATCCATTCAAATGACTGGTGCAGGGATTTTGAATTCCAATGATGGGTGGGAGGAGTGAGAGCTGAAGCCTAAAAATCTCATAGAGCCTGTGATAGCCCCAAAAAATGCTCTTGCATCATTAGACACCACAAAATATCAATTGGTACTTGTGCTAGAGTCAAGTTAGGGTCCACTAGTATCATCCATTGACCCCATAAAAGGTAAAAAGGTTGCTTCATGGGTATATTTAGTCATGGGTGAGATTCATCTCAAAAAATTCATAGAGGAATCCTTCCTTATCCTATCAAGTGAAAGATATGAGGTATGTATTTGAGTATTGAATACCATCATATAAAACATTGATTCTTCTTTTTTGCATTCTATTTGGCCAATTTCAATGACTTTAGGCTAAATATGGACTCATTCCAAAAATGGGCCAATCTCAAATGGAAACCTAAAGGTCAAATTGATGTAGTGGTCATTCACATAAACTTCTTCCTACTCAAATTCTCACATCCTAAATATTATATAAGGATTCTCATAGGTGGCCCTTGTTTCATGGGTAAATCCATCATTAGTCTCCATAAGTGGAAGGTAGGCCTCAATCTTGATATTTATATCTTGGAGGACATTCCTATTTATATTAACCTACCATAACTACCTCTAAAATTATAGGTATTATAGGTTATCTTGTGGATAGATAGGGCTCTTAAACAACCCATTTCTATCGACCTGGTGATAAGAGCTAGACATAGACTCTTGGTGGATAGAGTGTGTGTTTTCATCCTAGTTTATAAACCATTAATCCATTCCATTAAGATCAAATAAAAATATGAAATTTGGAATCAAAGGATTTAATTTAGAAGACAATATAAAATTTTCAAAACTTGTGTTATCCTGAACCATTCCTCCAAAACTTACCCCTTCCTCAAGAATCCCTTCATTCCCCCCTCCCCCACCTAGGTGAAAAAATATTTTGCCCATAACCCTCATTATCACCCCTACCTTGGCTATTCATACCCCTCCCCCCTCAAATATCCCCCATCCCAACCCCATAAACCTACATTGACTCCTCTTAGCTTGGGAAAAAAATTCAGACACAGTTCCTCCAAAACCTTCCACTACCTTGAGGATCCTTAGCCCCCCTTGGGAAGCTCCTATGTCAACTCCCCTAGCTAGTTTATTACAAATGAATTTATTTAGAACCTTCTCTCCCTTTTAAGATATCCTAGTTAAATCTACATTTACATCCTTGGCTATTCTTTACCCTCATCCTTTAGCTCCTCAAGACATTCCTATTCTTATCTCTTCTTGTAACATTATGTGTCAAGATGTTTTATTGGATAAAGATATAGTTATTCAAGAAATCAAACCCTCTCAGATTATTACACCTCCATCTAAATTCTTAGGGGAGTCTAGGAAATCCTCCCCTTTTGATGGACAATGATCCTTGGTGAACAAAGGGGAAATCTCTAACCTAAGCATAATACAAAATGAAGAACCATAGACCAATGTTCAAAATAGAAAGGGTAAAAAAGTGAAAGTTGGTGAGGACCAAAAAAATGTAGGTATACCCTCACCTCAAAGTGTTAGGAAAGTATAAATAGATATATAGGTAGCAAAGGGTACATAGATGACCCTTAAACACTTCCCAATTAATAAGAAATGAAAGTCCTCTCATGGAACATAAGGGGGTTGAACAACCCCAAAAAATAGATTTTGGATAGAAATTTAATTATGAAATATAAACCTAATATTTTTTTGTTTCAAGAATCTAAAATGTCCATAGAAAAACTTTTGAATGTTAAATCCTATATTTGGGACAAGGCCTTGTGTAGCTATAGTAACTTTAGAGGGACATCTAGTGGTCTAGATATGTTTTAGGACCCCAAGGTCTGGAACAAAACCCCCTTAAGTGCAATTGAGTCCCATATTACCATTTTTTTCTAGGATATTCTTTCTAAAAATGATTGGGTCCTTAATAATGTATATGTTCCAAACATCAGGAATGATAGGTATAAATTATGAGATAATATCAAATACTATAGAAACCTTTTCAAAAATTAGTTTTGGATGGTGGTAGGGGACTTTAACTCTCCCTTGACTCCTGGAGAGAATAAAGGGGGAACTTTCTCCCTAACTAATAACATGTTGGAATTTGGTGAGTTCATTATTAAAGCTATGCTTTTTGATGTGTATCTAAAGGGAAACCCTTATACATGATCCAATATGAGATTGGGGGATAATCTCATCCAATTTAGACTTGATAGGTTCTTGATCTCTCTTAATTCCAATCTTGATTCAACTAGTTCTCTTTCTTCTTTTCCAAGGATTAGATCATTTTATAATCCTCTTCTTTTTTAAAGTGAGAATATGTCTAGAGCCAAATGTACTCCCTTTATATTCTATAAAATGGGTCTTTCCAATAATTTATTTAAATATTCCTTAAAGGAATGGTGGTGATTCCTAGTTTAATGATCTACTATGTACAACCTATCAATGAAGCTTAAACATGTCAAGAATAAACTCAAAGTCTAGAATAAGAAAGTTTTTGGTAACATATTCCTCCATAAATGGTTCTTAAAGGAGGAAATTAGCAGTTTAGAATAGGAAATTAATGCTTCTAGATCCACCCCTACTCTTTAGGGGAAAAAAAAGGATCTTCTTACCCTCTTTCACAATCTAGAATCTAAGGAAGAAACTTACTTGAGGTAGAGATCTAAGAAGATCTAGTTAAATGAGGGGGGATAGAAACACAAAGTTTTTTCATACCTCTACATCCAAGTATCATCAACATATTTTCATCTTGGAAATAAAAGGGGAGGATGCCATCCATTATAAAGAAGAAAAAGCCATTGAGGGCCAAATTGTTAATTTTTACAAAATTGGGTTGGCTTTTGTTCCCTCTTAGGATGTTTAGCTAGAAGATTAGGTCTTCGGCCTCATTAAAGGTGTTATTTCCTAAGAGAATAATGCTTCCATCCTTCCCCCCCTAAAAGATGAAATTATAAATATTTTATTTTTTTTACAAGGGGACAAAGCCCTTGGTCCTGATGGCTTCCCCCATTCTTCTTTTAGGTTTTTTAGGACATTATTCAAACCAAAATTTGTCTAGAAGTCTTAAAGTTATTTAAAGTAGGTACCATGTTGTAATATTTTTAAAACACTTTTCTTGTCCTTATCTTAAAGAAATAGGGGGCCTCTCAGCTAATGGATTTTAGGTCCATTAGTTTATGTTCCACCTTTTATAAAATTTGCATGAAAAGTTTATCCTTAAAAATTCAAATGTTGATGGAAAATATGATTATGGATCAATAAGGGGCCTTCATCTTTAGTAGATTGATATCAGATTGTATTATTATAGCCCATAAAACCATTCATTTAATGCATAACTCATTTAGACAAGGTATCTTTCTCAAATTGGATATGAATAAGGCCTTTGACATAGTCTCATGGTAATTCCTCAATAAAATTCTCTCTAGATTTAGACTTAATCATGTTGTCAAAAACCTAATCTCCTCCTATATCACTACTCCCATGTTCTTAATTATTATTAATGGTGTTATTATGGGGTTTTTCCTATCTACAATAGGTATCAAATAAGGGGACCCTCTCCATATATTTTTATCATCATGGCTAAGACCTTGAGTAGGATGATTGACAAGGCCAAAACCTATAACATCATCAATGGTATCACAGTGGCTCTTGACACTAGACTAGTCACACATTAATAATTCATGGATGATACACTAATGATGGGGGAAACCTTGATCAATAAAACCAAATGTTACATAAAAATATGGAAATATATGAGATTGTCTCTAGTCACAGTGCAAACTTCTATAAAATTTCATTATTTTTCATTAATACTCTGACTACCTTGTAGGATAAGACATCCAACATTTTGGGTTATGTCATCAAGAACCTTCATTATTTATATCTTCATATTATTATCTTTGATGGCCTTATGAAATATAAATTTTAGAATCCTCTCTCTCATTTATAGGATCTAGAGGAAGTTATCTAGGTGGAGAGGAAATATCCTATCACAAGCAAGAAAACTATAACTTTTGAAAATTTACCTTAAAATTATCCTAGTTTATTTCATGTACTTATTTTTCATACCTAGAAAATTTATGGATCAAATCAAACAAGTTCAAAAATAATTTCTTTGGAGAGGGTCTAAGGATAGATTCAAGTTCCCCCTTATTCCCTAGAATAAGGCTTGTCTTATGACATTGAAAGGAGGATTGGGATTGAGAAGGGTGAGATCCATGAACCAAGATATTCTAGAAAAGCAAGGTTATAAGGTGATCAAGGAAGACAATTTTTGGACTAAAATCATAAGGGCCAAATACATGAATTCTAGGTAAGGACATTAATTTCTTTCTAAAGAAGGCCCTGTCAATAGTTTAATTTTTTGATGAGCTCTAAGAGTGGGGAAGGATATTTCTTAAAAATTCCTCAAATGAAATATAAATAAAGGGAATAAAGTTAATTTATGTTAGGATTCTTCAATCCAATCCCCCTAGCTTCCTCTATGCAAGATCCAAAGTTGATCAAATTTTCAAAGATATTGTTAGTCACAAGGTTTGTAATTACTGGGAATTTTTTGAAGGAAGTGAAAGATGTAAAAATTTTCATAAAGAAGAATCCAAGCAACACCAAAAACTCATCCACCAAGACTTAAATTTTACTCTCTATAACATTCACATCATCATCTTTTTGAAAGCAGATGACATTATCTACAAAGTTGCTCTCAGTAGCCTCTTCTCAGTTAAATTTAGCTATATTTCCCTTTGTGATCAAGAAAAACCTAAGGAAAATTGGAATATCCTATGGATAAAAAACCTTAGCCCCAAGATCAGTGTTTTAATCTAGCTGGTTTATTAGGAGGCCGAATCAATAGAGCATCTATTTCTCTTTTGTCCTTTTTCTTCTTCAATATTTTTCTCTTTCTTCAGCCTCTCTAACTATTCCTAGGCCACCCTAGGAAGCATTAGAGATCTTATTACCTAATGAAAACCACCTTGGGAATCTCCCCTTTTAAAATTCTAGTGGAACCTAACGTCCATGCTAAAGGAAAATTGGTTGTCTTTTGCTTCTTCTTTTGATAAGACTAGTTCCCCTTTATTTTGTTAGATTCTCTATCGACTAAATATTTTCATCCCAAATAATCCCCATAAATAGGGAGTAGATAGATCAAAATTTAAATGGTCTCACCCTTAGCTTAACTAGCATCAACTAAATTTTGATTGAGCTGCTAAAGGCAACCTAGGCCTAGTAAATGTAGGATGTGTAATCAAGGATTCTTATAGGAATATTGGAGTGGCCTATGTAGGTCCCCTAGGTATACAAACAAACCATGTCGTAGAAGTAAAATTATCTATTTGGGGAATCAACCTTGTAGATAAATTTGGGATGACATTTCTTTAAATTGAAGGTGATTTTATGAACATCACAATGTCTAAATCACACATCTTGTAACATTGTTGGCATAATAAATGATGCAAAAAAATCTCATGTCTCATTTTAAAGGGGTATCAATAATACACATGTACAGGGGGGGAAATAAATGTGGCGATATGATGGTAAATATTAGGGTTCATTTAAGTTCTTTTAATAGTTGGCACAACATTAATGCTTTTATTGATGTCATTCCCCTTAGTGTTCTAGATAGAGGATAGTCTGCACATAGTAAGGATGACCCATTTAATTTTGAATCATATCAAGCCTAAGGGAATAAATGGTTATTCATGTAAAGAGATCATTATCTAACCCTTTCTTAAGATTTTACATGATTGACTCAGCTCAAAGTTCCACAACATTATCTTATTTGGTATCCATTCCAACATGAATTATGACACAAAGGGTTTGAATAGGGAATATTTTAATATAAGATTGTAGGAAAACATGATGGGTGGGGATCATGACTAGTTTGAACCAATTTTTTGTGATGAAGATAAGGCATATGATTATATTTGGTATAAAATGGTGAAGGGTGGCTTGTATAATTTCATGGAGCACTTCGTTGGCCATGACATAGTACTATCAAAGGACTTTGTTCAAGGGTGGAAAGATCATGAGGTTCATATGCATGGACTAAGGATCCTCATTACTTAATAACTAATTATGGATATTACTAGAATGTGTTACTCTAGGATTAAAGTGTTCAAGACAAGAAAAGGAAGGAGGAACTCATAAATATTTTCTTCAATAAGAAAAAATGAAGCCTAAGACATTATCCCAAAAAGGGTTTGTGAGGATAGAGCTACTGAAGAAGTGGCCTAAGGTTTGTCTATAAATTATGTGGTATATTAATCTAGAGGTTAAGTACCATGTGATATTCTCCTATCACTTCCTTTTACTCAATCATTTTAGAGGACACACCATTGGCCTTCCATTCTTTCTATTGAAATCACTAGAAGCTACTACGATGAACTTTAAATGAAATCCATCGATGATCATAATTAATTAAGGCCTTATTCTCATATTTATTAATAAATGGGAGCCTTTATGATCTAGAATAATCTTGGATGCCATTGATATTCTAAGTGAATAGGAGGAATCAGATAAGGATGAGGGATTCTTTACTAAGTTTGATGAGGAAAAAATGGTAGGGAAAAGGTTGAGGGGGCTAAAGGTGAGTCTTCTCAAGGGGAATCCAAATCTTGAGGCACTAATAGGGTTATTTCAGCTTATGTGTCCCCAATTTATAGTAGGGATCAAGGGACCCTGAATCTTAGGATCAAGGAGGGCATTGAACACTCCATGGATAAGTTGTTCATGAAGATCTCAATGAATAAGATACTCTATAATGAGATAGTGGAATAATTTGATAACCTTAAAGGGATATTGGGTCTTGGGCTGGTGGAAAAATAGGATGGTAAAGAATAGGTGGGTACTAAGGAGCTCACCCCATAAAACAACACTTAGGGTGGTAGGGTAGAAGATAATAGGGAGCTTGAGTAGGAGATGGAAGGAATGAAGCTAACCATCCTAAAGTAGAAGAGGAAGGGAGAGGAAAAATAATAATTCATGGGAAATCAAACATTAAAGGTGTTAGTTTGGTGGTAAATAAATTGGTCATTTATTCAGAGTCTGACTATTTGGTCTTTTTTGAGTTTCTTTTTGTTCGCCTAGGTCTTTTGTCTAATATTTAGTGTCTTTTTAGTAGAAGGGTGTTTTCAATCAGGTTTTTTTTACTTCTCTATTTTTTTCTACTTTATCATGCCTATCTTTTGGATTTTGTTGTAAAGAATAGGACCCTACAACCTAGATTTAACCAATCTAATAAAAAAAGACACCAAATTTATTTATTCAAACCAGTTTCAAACACATGACTTTATATCTACCTACATAAATAGATGTTACTCTATACATTTTCTAAGATGAAAATTACTCTTTATATATGTCTTGTTTCACCTTATTCAAATACGTACCATTATTTTCCACACCACATTGTTAGGATGTTAAATTTGAATCAAGTTTTAAGTTCTAAAACAAGTTGCAAATTATAACTTCAAAATAACTCAAAACCAAAGATCTAGGTTCTTATCTAAACCTCTCTTTTAGAATATCAAATTGAAGCCAAGTTCTAAGTTCTAAGGTAAGTTTCAAAATATAACTTCAAACCAATTCAAGACTAGATATATAAATTCTTATCCAAATCATGTCGTTATGCCATCCAATTTGAGCTAAAACCTAATTTTATTCAAATTCTAATTTCAAACCGACTCAAAAACCAAGGTTTAAATATTTTAAAAATCATGTGCTTCTACCATTCAATTTGATCTAACCCCTAATTTGATCAAATTCCACTTTCAAACCAATTCAAAACTAAAGATCAAAATTCTTGTCTAAGCCATGTTATTATTCCATCCAATTTGAACTATCCCTAATTTGATCAAATTCCAAATTCCAATCTCAAACCAATCCAAATTCTTGTCTAAACCATTGTCTTTACACCATCCATTTTGTTTCAAAACTAAGATAAATTCCAAGTCTAATTTCAATACCAATTCAAAACCAAGTCTTAATTCTAGTCTAATCCAAATCCAATGTCAACTAGGGTTGACTAGGTCAATCCAAATCAAATGAAATTAAACCTTTCTGACAATTCAAAAATAACTCAACCCTTCTTCCAAAGATCAAATTCAATCAACATTATAAATAAAATCAATTTTAATTGAATTTAGTTGTTCATATCAAATATAAGACAAACATTATTTAAGTTACATGCCAATCCAAAGTTCACACAACTTAAAATCACCCCACATTCCAAAGTTAACTTGTTTAAAGCCTACATCAAATCAAATATCATTTCAAACCAACATTAAAAAATGAAATAACACTTGTTGAAAGCATTTTATGTACCAATATTTGTGCACACTTTCAGAAACAAGTTTAATTAACTCAACTTTCCTATTTGGATATTTACATGAAAAAATTTGATTGAACAATTCTACTTTGACATTTAAATTTAAAGATCCAATTAAACATTAAATGTCTACTAAGGTAAATTTCAACTTCAAAACCCAAATCAGGTCAACTTTAACCAAGGTATCATTCAATCCAAAATACAATTTACCTTGAACCATGTGCCATGTCAATTAAATTCAAATATAGTTTATCTTGAATTGTATGCTAAAACATTCTAATTCTAATCTAGTTCATATTAAACCACATACCAAAACAATTCCATGTACCATGCAAATCAAATATAAATTTGGTTCATCTTTAACCATGTACCAATTTATTCCAATCCAACTTGGGTTCTCCTTGAACCATGTACCAATCCATTCTAATCCAATCAAGTTCACATTGAATAACATTCAAATATGATTAGGGTCATCTTGAACCATATTTTAATTCTAATTACAAATCAAGTAAACTTTGACAAAATTCAACAATAAATCCACATATTAGAAAGAACCACACTAAATGAAGTGTATTTCAACCAAATCCAATTACTATAAATCAATTACATGCTAATTTAAACCACTTATTATTTGTCCATTCAATCTCCCACACCTATCAGTTGAGAATGATGAATTCATGTCATCCATCCGTTCTTTCATTTTAACCATATAATGTTAACCTAACCTATTTGGGGATATTCTAATCTAATAAATACCACCATATTTGGGACCATTCAAATCTAGGGCAATCCACCCTATTTAGGGTATTTCTATTCCAGTTTATTCCACCCTATTTAGGGCTAGGCATGCCAATCCATTTACATTGAGAAAATATACCCTCTTCAAGCTCATTCTAATCTAGGCCATTTCCCCCTCTTTAGGCTGCCAAATATAAATGACATAAAGACCACTCTCTTTGGCCCATTCTAATTGAGAATGAGACTACCTTCTTTGGGCCCATTATAATTGAGACCAAGACTGCCCTCTTTAGGCCTATTATAATTAAGACCAAAATCACCCACTTTGAAGCTAGTTTATTTGAATCAATACCCCTTACATGTATCCCTAATTAGGAGAATAGTATAATGTTCATCTTAGTCATGGAATTGCATGATCTTAAACATGTTGTACCATGGTCATTCATATGTAAAAATGTGATAGAGAAACTCACCTAGATTAGCTAATGGATAGCCCACTTTACATCTACGTTGAACACTTCATCTAATATACCAAAAAATATATTTTCTTAAAACCATAATAAATCCAATAGTCCAAACCATTATGTCATTACCCCTCCAAAGACCCTTATATATTGACAATCTATGTGTGTCTAAGTGTGATAAATAATCAATTGATATATGTCATGATCTCATTCCCAAGCACAATTAGATATATCCACTTCCAAATCAAGATCAAGATAGTCAAACCCTTATCAACATTTTTATTGAATCACCCATATTTGACCAAATACAAACCATCAATGATCCACCTATATTTTTTAAGGACCTTTATTTAACATAAGACCTCTCTTCAATAAACCCATATTCAAAGAACTTATTATTGACCAACAATCTATCTTTCATCCTTTTTCAAAAGTCCTTGATTTCCATACAATCCTTCATCCCAAATCCTTCATTTCTAAGTGAAAGGTGAACAAGGTACTCATGGAATACATAATTCAATAGGGCATATTTATGGATTTAGTTACATCACAATCATGTCCATTTTAAAACTAGAATTTTTTTAACATCAGTATCAAAATTAGGTTCCATTATAGAGACAATAACATATTTAGCATCAAAAGCATAATCAACATTAATCTTAACATATGATTTAGATCCCTTAAATTCAAAATGAACATCAGAATCAATATATATTAATGGATATTAAAACATTAGATATAAACTTCTAATAGATCCACTTGAGTTATAATCATCTCAAAATTAGCATACCTTAGTATATTTTATGACATTAGTTACATGCTCCTTGTAGATCCATTCAAACACATTCATGATCTTTCTAACGTTTTCAAGGATGTATACTTCAACATCGATGAAAATTATTCTAATAGCCTCTATAAGGATTGTCTTTAAATTTATCCTTCCATTACCATTACGCATGCCTTTACCATTAACCATCCTAGCCATTATATTAATATTCCAGCTCCCATAAATGTCGATTATGACCAAAAGAATCACACATTGTTAAAATCTTTCCAAGATGACATCTCAGTGGTAAACTTTTTGAGGACCGAAAACAAATTTTAGAGAAATAATAATCTCCTAATGAAACCTTGTTTGAAGAACTAGGGGAAGATAAAATTTTAAACTTAACATCTTTTACTGAAACCTTGTTTGAGGTTCTAGATGATAATTAGAATCCTTTAGTGAAACCATGGTTAGGATTCTAAGGGATAATAAAAAAATTTATCAATGTTCCTTAATGAAACCTTATTGAAGGTGATACTGGATAATATAAATAAAAATAATGAAGGATAAGCTATTGGTGAAAACCTCTTCAAGGCACTAACAACTAAGCTGATTAGTTCCCCATTGCTTGATGAAGACATTATTAAAGTCAATATTGGCCCCACCATAGCCAAAGTTAATTTGATTCTAGAATCAACAATAATATGTGTGAATAAAATCCCAACATTAAATTATAAACCAACCATTATACATTCCATTATGATCCTATTATTTATTTAAAACCTAGATTACATTATCAAATCAGACTATTTATCTCATGCCTACCCTTATTTACCCTTCTTGATCACACTCCTTTCTCTAAAGGATACAAAGACATATTATCTATAGATTGGAGGAATCAAAATTGACAACCAACAAATATCATAATAGTAGAAATATATTTTAGATCAGTAATAGGATTCAAACATAACAACCATTGTAAGAAGGTATTGGTTAGATAAAAAAGGGTTCAAATTAGGCACCTCATAATCCTCATGTTGACCAAATTTGACCCTGAGTCAAATTTGGCCACCCCATCCAAATTCAAACTTGTCATGTGTTCATGTTATAATTATATGGTCCCCAAAAATCTTCAGTTAACCTTGTTAACATGGTTTAAGGTTAGTTTGGAGAAATTAAGGCAAAGTCATATTGTGGTCATATAGTTGTCTAAGGGTGTCATTGAGAGATACAACATTATCAAGTTGTGCCATAGGTTATTAGGGGTTCATTAATGTCATTTAATATTTAAAACATCTTCTCACAACATTTCATGAAGTTTTTCAAAGTTTGAAGACCATTTGCTAACTCTAAGGTATTGAATATGCATAAAAAGTGGATTTTTAGCTAACATTTATATGTGAAAATGTTACCTAAGTGAAAAATATGTACCATAAAAATTCCAATGATTTTGGAGAATTTACTTAATTGTCACACCTATCAGAGGGATCAAAAAAGTTAGATTATTGATTTTCAACACTTGTTTATGGAGTTAACAAACTTGAATGGACTAATGGAAGTCATGTGTAAGAGATAACAAGTTTAGAGTGTCCTTTAATATTTTAAAAGTTATAAAATATCATTGTAATAATTTTGGAGTTCAAGAATTGTAGACATATCCTTTTCTCTTTCTTCATCCCCTTCATAAGCTAGTAAAGGCCAACTTCAAGTAGATGACATAGACCATACAAGTGGATTTGGGGAATAATATTTTGGCCAAAGTTTGGGACACATATGGGATTTAAATTTGTGTCATTGGTAGTGGTATTGGTTATATTATATTTATTAACAATTTCTAAGAGCCTAGACTAATTTTTGAGAGTTTAAAACCCCACAGGTTGAGTTTGGAGCAAATCTAGAATAAATTGTGAACTCATGGCTGATTTAAATCAAATGAATTATCTTATCATATGCCTTTATATGCCTCATAATAATTCACCCATATTATTGGCATGTGTGGATGCCATTTTGTCATGGAAAATTAATCTTTTACACTATCTAAAAATGAATATATTTTTCTATGTTTTTGAGGTTCTCTAGGTGATCTGATATAGTTGAATGGTTATTCATGATTTTATAACACTTTATCAATCCATTCATAGCCTCCTAATTAGTCAAATAATCCATACAAGTATCAAGTGATCACTTCCTTCATTCACTATCTTGGATTGTGTTTCATATATTTGTATTTAGTAGGCTATTTTGATGAGTTTGATATGTTTTTCAAAGGAATTTTAGGTTGTGTTGTCATTTTAGATGTGTTTATATAATAAGGAAAATTATCTTTGAGTCATTATAGTTATTGTTGTACCTTCAAAGGTAGAGTACAAATTCATGTTTTAAAGGTGTTATAAAGGTTTCCCAAGCATCATCATGGTGGTGGTTCAAGTTGAGAAAGAGATATAGAATAATAAGTATCTCCAAACATTTGAAAGTCATAATTGAGTTGAGTAAATGACAAGCTAAGCCTATCAATAGAACCTATAAGACCATGTGTAGCTAAATGATAGTGGAATATAAATAGCTTAGAGTTTTATGTCTTTAAGAAGTCTTAAGACATCATAAAAAATTGAACATATCCATTTATGAGTTTGAGATTGTTAATGAATAATCAAAAGGAACTCATACACACAGTTAGACCTTGGAATACCTTCTACATCCAGTTGAAGAAACATGTCTTGAAAATTAAGGTTGAATAAAGTTTTAAAAGATAAATACATTGAAGAGAGACTTGATACATAAATAATAATGAAACAAAACCTTTAAATAGTTTAGGAATAGGTCTGCAGACCTAGGAATGTTTGCAGACACTTAGACTTTCCTATGTTGCCACAAACAACTATTAATAGAAGGATTGATCAGGAATAGTAATGTTCTAAAGAGTTTGGTTCCTTAAGGAATTAAAAGGGTCCCTAGGTGTCAATAGTAGTATAACTCAGTTTTTGAAATGTTTTAGGTATTGATTCTGATGAGTTAAGAATCTAATACATAGCTAGTCCTCATGATAACCACCTACAACTAACCCACTATAGGTTCTACCTTATATAGTGATGTCTAATGGAAACACATAGTTCAAGGCTTAGGGATAGAAAACTCAACCAATAAAAACATGGTAAGAGTTTTTAAAGAGTTTATTGTTTCAAATAAGGCTCTAAAATATTAAGTTAGGATCATACTCAGATCCAAGAATACATAGTTAGCTACATTCACTTGTAGATATGTAGAATGACTTTAATACTCTCTCAAACTTGACATAGTGGGTTTGTGTATGATTTGAATTAGACATGGATGTCATATTTTCAATTCTTTTGAGACTAAAAGAGTTATAAATAGAGTGAAGAACTAAAGCAGGGGTTATGGGTTAGGATCACAACCCTTATATACACATAGTCATCATTAGGCCTATTTGAGTGACTTAAAGTCTCTCAAAATATTGAATAATGGTATATGTTCATTATAAGTTCAGATGAAAGTCATAGTTTCAAGTTATTTATTATCAAAAGAAGTTTAGAAGCAAAGAACAGAGAGACATGGGTCATAAGGCTATACACCTATACATAGTCCAAATACCAATTTGCATGTTTATGATAATAAGGTTATTTTTTTGAATATATAGGCCTCTATGTAGATTATAGGATGGGAACATGGTGATTATAGATCCATAAATCACCTTCTAATTCATCTCAAAGATGATAAATAGTGAAAAACATTAAACTTTACCTATTTAGACCAAGATATGATAGAGGCTTGTATATCCAAGGTAGTTGCTTATTTGGAGGTATGAAAATATTAAATAATATATGAGGGAGAATAAGGTAATTGAATTATATTGAGATGATTATAAAATTACTCTACAAATCCCTTAGACTCAAGCAATGATTTGACACAAACATACCCTATTACAACTTCTAATAGTCCTTGTACACATAGCCTACATGGCAAACTTAGAGGAGATGAAATGATTTGAGTTTTAAATGGCCTTGGAGAACCTTAAGAAGAGAGTGATAAAAATATAGAAACACTTACATAAGATATCATACATCTGGTAGTGGTAAGAAGGGTGAAAACAAGTAGTTAGCGTCATATAGCTGACATGGTCTACAAACCCTAAGCCTAGAAAATGAGATCTTGTAGAGAAATTGAAAAACAAGTTGATTAGATAATTATTTAATGAGTCTAATAAGAATGTATCAAACCTAATTGAGGTCATTAGAGACTAAAACCAATCCAGGATAACCACCTATACACCTAAAACTTTCTCACCTCTCATAGAATGCTTGTTTCTAGCCGATATGTCATTTTGCTTTGGTTAGTATGGATCATATGAGATGAATGGGACCTTGTGATAATAGGTGAATTTATAAACCCCAATTTAATTAAAACTTTATAATTTTTTATAGGATTCATATGTCAAAATTTATGAATCATCATTAAGAATTTGAAGTACTTGCAGGTTACCTTGGAGGGCTATAATGACCAGTTTGCAAAGATGGACTTCAAAAGCACATAAAATTCCACAATGTACTCCCAACACATATTTTATTTTGTTCAAGACTCAAATTAGGTTATTCACATGTACTTGATCTGTATAGAGTATTGTATAGGTTGTCAAAAATCCCTTATTTTTTGTGTTTTTTGGTGTTTTCAAGGATTTTAGAGAGATGTATACTTTACAATAATTTTAAGAGATCATATGGGACTTATGTCATTTCCTAAAATTAATAAATTTTCTCATAAACCCTTTAAAGTGACTAAAATAACTCCATTTTACAAGGTAGTCCAAATAGGTTTGTGAAGGGCTTATTTTTTGGCCATTTCATGGTTTGGCTATAATCAAAATGTTTTAGAAGCCCAAACTTAACATGGATATTGGTTTTTCATGGGTTAATTTAATAACATACTTCTAAGATGTTTCATAAGTTTAGGAGGAGTTTAGAGCTAAAATTCACTTTTAGGGATAGAGGCCTAATTAGGGCTAATTGACATAAGAGATAAGTAGAAAAAGTAGACTTTCACTTAGCTTTATCTCATGAAATTTAACATGAAACTATAAAAAGATACATGGTCCTATAAATTCCTTTATTTTTTCAAGTTAATCTGTATAACTCCCACAGAAGGAGAAAAATAGGAAAAAAAGGCTACACAAAATGAAACCTAATTGAGGATTTTGGTAGAGAGTGACCTATTAGTTCTAGTTTGAGGCCTCAAATGGATGATTATAGGTCCAATATGATGTTAATAATCCATACATGATTTTTGGATGAGCTATAGTAATTGAAACCAAGTTTTGACACTTGTGTACAAAATACGCATAAGAAAATGAAGAGCCTTCTAGACACCTTACATGAGACAGAGGTGATGTGTCAAAGAGAATCTATTAGGGTTAGCTAAAAGGTTTCAATTGTAGAAAAAATATGTAGTTAAAACTTATCTAACCACTAAGAATTGTACTTGTCCTTCAACATGACAAGAAGAAATGGAGTTTCAAAAAGCTATTCAAGGTTTCAAGCATGCATTTCCACATCCCACACCACTTAGAGAGTTAGAGCATCTAAAGAGGATATAAACATGGATTTATAACTCTATTATGACTATACACTAACTCCTCTTATTTTTATAACTCCCATGACACTTTTATATCTTCTCTCTCTTGCACACTTCTTCTCTTTTCTTATATTTATGTTATATATTGAGCTAATTTAATGATATGAATTACCTTCTTCATGAGTTTATTTCAATGTGTATGTTAAGTTAGTTGATCCTATTAAGTGGTAACTTCTCTTCCTTAGCATGTGATGCTTACTTGCATCCATAATCAACTTTGAAAGTATGTTAGAGGTCTCTTGAATTATTATAATGTAGTTTTCATGATTTTAGTGAGTTATATCTACACTAGTGTCATGCTATGACCTTTTTTTAGTCTTCTTAAATTAGGCCAAATTAACAAATATCCATGAGAAATACTAATTCAAGGGAAGTTTTGGATTCGTGTAATATGCAGATTAGGCTTATATTTTAAGTGTACTTATAGTTGTTTGTTAGTGATCAGGTTATAATTGGTACATCACCTTATTAGGATATATTTTTTTCATGTTATCTCTATCTCTTTTCATCCACACAAGTAAAAAGTATAGGAGATAAGCTATCAAATATGAAACTAGAGAGCTAGCCCTTAAATCTAGAGGTTTACCTCTACTAAAGGTAACCCACAATCCTAGAGGTAAACTAATGTGTTACTCAATTTGGAGGAGGCTTGAACAACTTCTTGAATGGTGAAAAATTGAGTGACAATATTTCTAGCATGATCAATATGACTAAGGTCCAAAAGAGTGGAATAAATTTTTGGTGTGTTCTTCTACCTAAAATAATTAGGAAGCATTTAATAAACACCAATATCAACTCTAAATGTAATCAATTAGTTATAATCAACCCATGTACTTATTATGAAATTATTTTCTAATATCTTATGTGTTCATTTGACTAATGAATTTGGTATGGTTAGATATGATGAGAGTTTTCACTATACACACCCTACCAACCTTAGCATGATCTTAATGATGTGTCTTGATAGCCCTATAAAGATTTTTATCAACCCTATGAGTCATGGTAGTCTTACAGTCATCCTACTTCCATTTCATATGACCATGATGCTATTGAACAACCTTATGAAGAAGCTTATGGGGAAGGCTATCAAGAGGAGTATCAATAAGTGTCCCCCTATCATCCCTATGATCTATATCAACATCTACCTAATTCCTATTAGCCTTGTCATGAAGAATCATATGACCCCATGGATTGGAAATAAAAGTATTGGGAGGCAAGCTATAAACTATTATAAGCTCAATTTAGTTAACTAACTCAATAAGTTGAAGCTCACCAAAATCCCCACTATTACCCTCCTCCTCTTACTTCAATTTCACCTCAATCTAAGTCCTTATTGGAACTCATGCCAAATGTGCTAAAAAAAAGTGATGAGAAAATGGGATAAGGATGATGGTGTGATCCCTATCCATCTCATAGAGAAGTTGAGAAATTTGATTCAATTCTTTATGAATAAGTGGAGGATATTTGAAGAGGAAGCCAAATATGTCATCAATGATGATTTGCATGAAATAAGATGGTATATCCAATGGTGGGTTGATATGCTATAAATGTGGTAAAGTCAAGAGGTTGAAGATCAACTTGTAGCTATTGAATACCCTCAAGAAGGTTATGAACAAATTGAAACTCTTATTGAAGATGGTATCTATCCCATTGCTCAATCCAACTTGTCATCTCCCCATAAGTTAATTAAATAATCTTCCATTCCCAAGTCAATTCATTATCCCTCCATCATAGATTAAACTACCTCTCCAACCCATTAGCCTATCCGCCACCCTCTCACATCATCCTTTCTTAAAGGATAACCTATCCTATGAGAGATAAGTAAATAAGATCAAGCCTAAGTTACAAATGATCAAGAAGATGACTGAAGTGTTTATGATGAATAACTCACTACAAAGACTCCCCTTGGTGAATAAAATCATAAGTCAATCTTTTGGATTGAAAAAATATAATATCTTGATGATGTTACAACTACCAATGAATAACTGTATCAAGGCATGGAATAATGATCTTTGAAGGAGGGCATCACATGAGTTGAGTTGAGTTCGATGCATGGGCATGATCAAAAAGTTGAATTTGAAAAGATAATAGAAAATTAAGATATGGTTTACTCCATGAATCAACATGACATTTGGCATAAGTCCAATGACATATGTGATGAGTTTGAAGTTCTTCAAAAGCCTAAACCTCATGCTGGTCAGTTTGAAGATACTCTTGAATTTTCCTTACCTCTTGATGATGTGATTAAAAAATAATATATTATGTCATTAAAACTAATTGAAGTTATAGCCAAAATTGAAGTTTAAGACTCCTCAATCAAATAAGATGAACTTGAAGAGGTTATGGTTATTAAAGAGAAAGAAGATAAGGGTGATTGGTAGCAACATATTGAGCTCCTCCAAGAGCTTAAAGGCCTTTGTAAGGTTAAGGTTTATGTTTATAAAGAGATCAAACAAGATGTATTCATTGAAGGCAATGATAAGGATTGGATGGAGTATGCATAGATCCTCGAGGATATTGATGAGCTAGTAACTAATTAGAAGTCTAAAGATGTTATTGAAGATGTTATACTTATTGAAGGATAACATGATAGTAATCAAAGTAGCAAGATAGAGGATACTTCTATAATTCAAGAAGTGATCATGATTGAGACAAGCAAAAACATAAAAAAATATCATGAAAAGGCTAAGTACAAGAATAGTTCACCTTCATAGGTGACATGTTTGTAACTATCATCTTTACATTTGAAAACATGTCAAGAAGATTGGCAAGTATGAAGGAGGTGAAGAAACCAAGAAAAAGAAGCAATAGGTAACTTGCCTCATTCCTTATTTCATCTCATGGAGCCAAATATGGTGCAAGCTTCCCCTTTGATCTAGGAGGAAGAGTTATTTTTTAGGTTAGTTTATACATAGTCTAGTTTATTTAAGTTTTCTTCATGTTTCCTAAGTTATTGAGAGAACATGTGTGTGCCTTGATTTACTTATGTATTTTTGTTCTTGTTTTATGTTTTATGAATGTAATAAGTTTGTTTTGTTATGTTTAAGGTCTATTAAGGTCGGAAACTAAGTGTTAAATACCTCGTTTCCTAATGGACATGCAAGGTTTCTAGTTCTATTAGTATTGAAGGCATGCTACCCATGTGAATCACCAAAAATGTTGATCAAATTTAACCCTAAGTTAAATTTAGACACCCCATCCATAATAAAACATGTCATGCGTTCATGTCATGCTCGTATGGTTCCTATAAATCTTCATTTAACCTTGTTAGCATGGTTTAAGGTTAGTTTGGAGAAATTAAAGTAAAGTCATATTGTGGTCATATAGTGGTTATGGGTGTCATTTATAGATAAAACATGGTCAAGTTGTGTCATAGGTTATTAAGGGTTCATTAATGTCATTTCATGTCTAAAACATCTTTTCAAAATGTTTCATGAAGTTTTTAAAAGTGTTAAGACCATTTGCTAACTGTAAGGTGTTGAATATGTATAAAAGTGGATTTTTGGATAACAGTTATATGTTACAAATTTAACTAAGTTTAAAATTTGTACCACACAGATTATAAGGAGTTGGGAGTAGTTACTTAACTATCACACCTATCAGAGGGATCAAAAAATTTAGATTATTGATTTTCAACACTTGTTTGAGGAGGTAAAAAACTTATATGTACTTTTGGAAGTAATGTGTAAGGGAAAATAGGTTAAAAGTGTCCTTTCATCTTTCAAAACATATAAAATAGCCTTGGAAGAAGTTTGGAGTTCAATAGTTGCAGACATATCCTTCTACCTCTCTTCATGTCCTTCATAATATAGTGAAGGCCAACTTCAAGCAGATGACATAGGTCATACATGTGGAGTTGTGGGATAATATTTTTCTAAAGTTTTGGGACCATAAGGGATTCAAATTTGTGGCATTGGCTGTGGGATTGGTGGTCTTAAATTTATGAACAATCATTAAGAGCCCAAACTACTCTTTGAGAGTTCAAAACCCTACAGGCTAAGTTTAGATCAACTCTAGAACAAAATATGAACTCACGGATAAATTAAATCAATTTAATTAGATTATAATATGCTTATATATTCCTAACCATCATTAACCCATATTCTTGGAATGTGTGGATGTCCTTTTGGCATAGAAAATGGCTCTTGTACACTATCTACAAATGACTATATTTTTCTATATTTTTGAGCTTATCTAGGTGGTATGATATAATTTAATGGTTATTAATGGTCCTATAACACTTTATAAATCCATTCATGGCATTCCAATTATTTAAATTATCTATAGAAGTCTCAAGTGATCACTTCATTTATTCAGCATCTTGGATTATGTTTACTAATTTTACATTCAATAGGGTATTTTGATGAGTTTGATTTGTTTTTTAATGGAATTGGAGGTTTTTATTTCACATTATATGTATTGATATTATAATTAAAATTGTATGTAAGTCATTATAGTTCTTATTATACCTTTAAATCTCCAAAATGCACAAGTTTTAGTCCTTATATTCCATGGACCTATAGGTCTATCACTCTGAGAAAATCCATGTTTTCAAGGTGTTCTAAAGGTTACCCAAGCATCATCATGGTGTTAGTTCAAGTTGAGAAAGAGATATAGAATGATAGGTATCTCCAAACATTTGAAATTTAAAATTGAGTTGAGTAAATGACAAGCTAAGCCTAACAATAGAACCTACAAGACCATGTGTAGGTAAATTACAATGGAATCTAAAGATATTATAATTATATTGATTTAATAAGCCTTAAGACATTTTCACAAATAGAAGATATCCATTGATAAGTTTGAGATTGTTAATGATTAACCAAAAGGCACTCATACACATAGTTAGACCTTGGAACACCGTCTATAACCAATTGAAGAAACATGTCTTGAAAAGTAAGGTTGTTGAGGTATGTTATTTTTCTTGGTATTGAAGCATTTTTGTTGTTATTGATGTCAAAGTCAAGATAGATGTCATTAATGTCAAGGTTTGAATTGAATCCATGCATGGTGAGATGGTATGTGACAAAGAAGTCTTTTGATAAGAGAAAATTTGAAGGTAAATTTTTGTCTCTCTATTGAGAGAGAATTTGAAGGAAACTTGGTAATTCCTCTAAGGTTAGTGAAATTTCAAAATCAAGATTATGGTACAAAGTAGGCTACTGTTGTGTACTAGGTGTCTTGAGAAGCCTAGTCTAGCCCTAAGAAAAGGTGTATGCATGAAGCATACTGAATCTTGGTGATTTTTGTTAGTATAGGAATAATAGAACTATAGAAAGGTATGTATACATGAAAAAGAGGCAAGGAATCCTTCAGATGAGTTTTAAGGTCAAGTTTTGAGGCTTAGTCCTTACATAAAGACCTAATGAGAAGGCATGTGTCTAGTATCATGATTAGTTGATCCATATGATACTTGTGTAAATAAGGGTGGTATTGTTTGAGCATGGTATGAGTTCATTTGACATGTGTATGAGGTATTATGAGAAATTCAATAGGTTTCAATTTATGATTATGGTCTAAGTATGACTTACAATTCAAGGCCTAGTGTGAAAAAAAACCTAATGTGGCCTAATGAGATGTTAAGTTAATTTATAAAGGTTCTAAATATATTGAAATAATTTATAGAGGTGTTAGAAGATGTTTTGAGTGTGTTGACCAAGTTTGAGGTCATATCCTAAAGGAGAAAGCATGAAAATTGGTGTTGAGGTCTTTTATGTGCATAGAATAGGGTGTTACAGACCGAAGAAGGAATTTCTTATGCTTGTTGGTACATGAAAGCCTTATAAGTTCATATAAGTTAGGGAAGGTCCATATATATAATTTCATAGCATTGGTTTTGGAGTTGAGGGGTAATCCTTTATGAATGATTGCTAAGAAGGAAAACCAATCAAAACCCTCCAAAAACCCTTATAATGCCCTGATAGAAAAGATCTTGTTATTTATCACTAATATTGGTTTCTTTAAAATAGTTTTATGTTTATAACAAGTAAAGGACTCTTTCAAGTTTATCTAGGTGGTTTTTTTTGTCAGAATAGTGAGTAGAAGCTACAATAAAACCTTTGTTTCCTAGAATTTTGATTTAGCACGCAAGGTTAACCAAGTCAAAGCATCCAAATAGATGGAGGATGATGTGTGATACATATATTTTATGATCATGCAAATTTTTGAGTAGTTTATATACCCTAAATGTGTCAAATTGATCATGTAAGTTGGACCATCACTAAAAGGGCCTAATGAGCAAGATGGTGAGAGAACTCGGTAGTAGTGAGAAAGAGATTAGGGTTTGGTTCAAAGGATTATGGATGAATCCAAATGCATGGGGTCATTATTAAATACCTATACCTCATATCCCATTTTTTTAGATTTTTTTTTAATTTACTCAAATAATTAAGAATTTTTTTCTCAAATAGATCTATCTAACATAGTGAAGTATGCATAGGGTGGAGATGTGAGATTGGTCTATAAGACCAATATTGATATTGAATATTGAATATTATATATATATATATATATATATATATATATCATGCCAAAGGATCATAATAACTCATTTAAATATCATAAAAGTGTTCCCATAGGTATTCTAAGACTTGATCTTCATGACTATGTTTTTTGAGCTACATGCAATTTTTTGTGTGAGTGAGAATGTTGTTCTTGAGTGTTTTTGTGTAGTATTTAAGAATAAAATGCACATTAATTTATTATATAAATAATATTGGTTCATTTTAACACATTTTTATGCATGATAAACTCCTATGAAGGTATGAAAATTCAAAGGCTCTTGACTGGGTTTTTGGATCTTGTGTGTAGTTTTGAGTGAGCATATGAAGTTGATCAATTAAAGGTCTTCTGCCATTTTTGAGGAGTTATAATGAACATGTGTTTAACCTAAATTAATTGATAATATATCAACGAGATTTATTTTTTGTGTTATTTAACAAAGTTAATTGTATGCATCAGATTTTTAAGACAGACTTTCTGGTAGTGAGAAGGCCTGATTATGAGTAAACCTAATTGGGTGGTTTAGAATGAAATTAGATAAATGGAGTTAGGGACATAAGGTTAGAATATTATGGGTATATTTAAGTTATTTTTTAATTGTTTAATTGATTTATGGAGGCTAAAGTTGTTCAAAGGAGGCCTATGTGAAACATGTGCTTAGAGGAGGCTTAAGTGCATTAGGTCTCTATTAGGCCTAATGGTGGTTTTATCCCTTAAGGGTACTTACCAACCTATGTGGTGGTTGTTTCACTTGTGAAATGTGTTTTTTTATATATTAAAATGGTGGTAAAATTATTTTTATTTTATTTTATAACCAAGATGGTTGAGAATAAGAGTCAAGTATAAAGAGAAGGTCTAATAGGCCTATTTTGACCAGTTAGAATATTAAGCATATGAGTGAATGATATAGAGTTTTAAAAACCATGTAGAGGGATTTAAGATAATAATATAGGTGTGATGAATATTCCATGAATATATAAGTATGTTTATACATGTGATGAGTAGGGTCATTTGACCTAATTCTACCAAAGAAAGGGCTAGTTGAGCAAGAAGGCCTAATAGGCTATTTGAGGAAGATAGAAGAATGAGAAGAGAAAAAAAAAGGTCATACTTAGTTAAGTGATAAATAGGTATTCAAATTTTATTATAGTTTCAATGTATTTGAGTTGGTGCTATGTTACCTAGGGGTTTGGATCCTCCTTTCAAGTTGGATCTTGCTAAAAGGAAGAGTTGAGTTGGTGCTTGACTAGTGAGGGGTTGGGGATCCTTATGGGGTTGGTGCCTCACTAAAAGTTTGATTAATTTCTTATAGGACTATAGTAAAAGATTTTCATCAATTTTTTTTCCCTCAATATGGTTTCTCACATATATCTTATGTTCTTATGTTGTTTGTTTTCATAGATGTTTGTGTATGCATTGCTTGATGTATGAAAGTGAATGAATGCTTCATGAATGTTAAGTGAAATTTAAAGAATTTTTTAAGGAAATTTATTCATACCCCCTCTCAATATATATTATTCCAACATTTGGCATCAGATTAGGTCCTTCAAAGGAGGTATAATAACCCAAAGGATATTTTAAGCAATCAAAGATGGCTAGTCAAACACAAGGTAGTTTTTATACAAGTAATGATCCATTGTTTAATAGATCCAATTATTATTTTTGGAGTGTTAAGATGATGACATATCTGATGTCTCAAGGTCATGATATTTGGTAATCAATCTTGGATGGATATACTACACCCCCTATTCCTCCTATAGATACAATAAAAAATAAGACTAGTGATAGTAATTCAAAATCAATAAATGGTATTTTGTATGGCATATCAGAGGTAGAACTTGTGAAGGTGATGCACTGTATGTATGGCAAAGAAATTTGAGAAAATTTGAAGACTATTTATGAGGGAGAATCCAAGGTCAAAATTTCCAAGTTTAAAACCCATAAAATATAATTTTAAATCCTAAAAATGAATAAATATGAGACCATTGCATCCTACTTATTGAGGGTTGATGAAATGGTCAACATCATAAGAGGTCTAGGAGAAGAGTTGAAAGAGTCTATTGTTGTTTAAAATATTTTGAGATATATAACTCCAAAATTTGATTCTAAGGTATCTTATATTAAAGAGATGCAAGATCTATACAAGATAGAGATGGATGGACTTCACGACACCCTAACAACCTATGAAATGATGACAAGTAAAGGAAGACCTGTAAAGAAGGAATCTACATTCAAGGTAGAAAAGAAGAAAGACACAAGGTAATAAAGTCAAAGATAATTAAGAATATAATATTTATGATGATGAGTTAATATAAATTTTTTCAAGAAAGTTGAAGATAGGATTAGGTAAATACAAGGGCAAGCTACCTTTTAAATGCTTTAATTGTGGAGAGATTGAATACCTTGATAACAAGTGCCCTCATAATCATAAGGAAAAGGATGATTAAGATAATTATGATGATAAAATGTCTTATAGGTATGATAATAAGAAGATTTTTTTTCAAAAACAAAAGAATTTTTTAAGCCAAAGAATATTGCAACTCATCTAATGAGAGTGAGAGAAGTGATTTTAAGAGTGACCATGAAGGTGATAGTCTTGATGTCAATAAAGTTCTCTTCATGGATAAAGAAGAAAGCTACTCAAATAAAGAAGATTCCACATGGATTGGAGGTGATGTTGGTGATTTCGATGAAGAAGGAGATGAGGCGGACTTTGAGGTTGATTTTATGAATACTCTAGAAGAGCTAAAGATGGTAAAGAAGAAGAATAGGGTGATGATATCTCTTATCAAAGACTAAGGAAAAAATCAGCTTGTTTGCAGTTGTAATCATATAAAATGTCCAAATTGCTAGTTTGAGTGTGGCTTGAGACACCCCATCTATAGGTCCTTTTTTCATGCTCATGAAACCATTTTAGACACCTTTTTTATATTTACCAATCATCTAGAACCTTTTAAATAGTCATTCCACCTCAGCCAAATAATATTCCCAATGTCAATCCTATTCCCCCAGGTCTTGAGCCGAAAATAAAGGATCACCCCATTTGGACTATAATGTTGAGCACTAAAGTGTCATATTTTTGGTTTCTTATCCTTTTGTACTTTGAGCCCCAATGGTCATTTTCATCCAGTCCTTATCCCTAATTAGGTTAGCCTAGCACAAATACATCTAACCCATGACCAATTATTCCTTATAAAGTCCCACTCAAAAATCATTTACAAAAGAGGTGACCAAATTTGTAAATCAAGAAAGAATACAAACAAAACATTAAGGAAAAATTCACTATTATCTATACATAGTCACCCAACATAGCTACAAACATACTCAAATCCTCATACCAGTCCCTAAACACCTCAAATACTATTAAACTAGCATTTTAATTTTCATCACACTACCATGTTAGGTGGGATAAATACATATGGCTTGATCCCTCTTCAGAGTATTGGTATGTAGGTAGCATGCCCACATAAGGGGTGTGGATTGCATGTTTAGTACATCTTACACACTAACCCCCTCTTTCTCAAGTGACTCAAACATCATTTTATCAAGCATGATGAAGGGTTAGGGTTTGAAGATAAAATTAGATCCACATAAAATTCTTTCAACAACTAGTGCTCAATTTTTCACAAGCATTCTCACACAGATAATGTAACTACATAAAATGTTTCATGTCTCTTTCATCAGTTTGGACAATAGTCATAGGAATGGAAAATAGTGTCAGACACCAAAGTGTCCACTTTTCATCACTCCCATCCTTTAATAAAACAAAATATAGATTTAGGTTTATAACACCTTTCAAATCTTGCATAGCCATTTTCAACATTTGTATTAGCTATCTCAATCTATTTTCTAGCTAAGTTATATTTCTTCCTATTTATTGATATTTTTAGAAATGTGAAAAAGACAAACTATTACACAAATTAGGATTATATTTATTGCTATATTTTGTACTAATTTATTAGTCCAGACCCTTAACTAAAATATGAATAAAACTCCATTATTCTAAAAAAATTTAAATCATTTGGTGAACCTGACTTACTTTGTTTGTGCACAAAAAACCTTAAAAACCTTAGGGAAAATTCTTTGTTGATTTTAGTATTACTTTCTTGATTTTTCTTTCATATATAAATCATTATTTCATATTTAATTTTTAAAATTCACCATAGTAATTTCAAATATAATTTTATTTCAAATTCTAGTTGAATATACTAGGTCCCTTTGCTTCTTGAGGTGTCACCTTACATATAAATCAAATTTCGCATAACATCAAAAATGGATCTCACCTATTTCAAAACATTTTTTGAAAATAATGAGTCTATACTCAGTCTTATCATGTTTATGAATGATGAAGTTGACTATATTTTAATGTAAAACTTCATTATTTACCTTTCATGCTAACATTTTATAATATGGGATGATATTCAAAAATTTATTGCTAAACATGTTAAGATCCCATTCATTCAAAGCAATGTTTACTTTTATTTAATGCAAGGTTTCATTATTTCAAATTCTAGTTGAATATACTAGGTCCCTTTGCTTCTTGAGGTATCAGCTTACATATAAATCAGATTTCACATAACATAAAAAATGGATCTTACCTATTTCAAAACATTTCTTGAAAATAATAAGGAGTCCATACTCAGTCCTATCATGTTTATGAATGATGAAGTTGACTATATTTTAATGTAAAACTTCATTATTTACCTTTCATGCTAACATTTTATAATATGGGATGATATTCAAAAATTTATTGCTAAACATGTTAAGATTCCTTTCATTCAAAGCAATGTTTACTTTTATTTAATACAAGGTCTCTCTCTCTCTCTCTCTCTCTCTCTCTCTCTCTCTCTCTCTCTCTCTCTCTCTCTCTCTGGAAAAATAATTTTCAACTTTATCTTGCTAAACATGTTAGAAATTCCATGTTACAAGTCAAAGTCTTCTATGCATTAGTGCAAAATTCCATGCTCTCTATCCATTTTTTGCTATCTCTCATGTGGAATACTCTTTATAATCATATTTATATGCAACTTATAACTCCAATTACATGAATTTCATCCCACATACATGGTTTCTACCTAGATGTATATAACTCTTTATCTAATTTTGAGTATCTTCTTATCATTAATAGACATAAAAAGAAACTAGTGGTTATATCTATCCCTCCACCCTTAAAACTTGGTTCACATACCTCTTATCCCACACCTATTACCAACTCTATGCCTATAGTATATCATGTGGTACATTCTATCACCCATGTTTTTGAAAATAGGTAGGTTGATTACACCCATGGATATAGCTCTGGCATTCAGGCTAGCACCCCTTTCGATACATTTTCAATTCTCAAACTCCTTCAACGATTAAATAGCTACAAAGATGTGTTATATTTATCCCTTCATAACACTACAGTTCCTATTTCCATCTAACCAACTTATGTCACCTTTATCCTCAACATAATGCAATGGACTGAAGAGCATATTTCCTTTGAGAAATAGGATTTAGCCTTGTGCCATATTATTGAAAAACATATACCCATATATATTCAATTAAGAATTAATGATGTAGGGGTAAAAAGTGTGTTAGTTGATAACATTTCAAGACTAAACATTTTCAACATTTATTTTCTTAAATGTCTTAATATACAACCTATAGAGCTAGATCATTCCAACATGAAAATCAAAGGTTTTGACAACATCCCATAGAAATTCATGGGTCAAATAAGACTCAATCTTACTTTGGGACCTAATAAATTTCCAACTACTTACCAAGTCATGCCAAATGACCTCAATTATAATCTATTACTTGGTCAGCCTTAGATTCATGATATGCATGCAATCCCTTCCACACTCCATGTTTGTCTAAAATTTAGTCACAAAGGCTACATATACATGTGCCCAATTGATAATGAACCTTTTAAATACTACCAAGTTGTTGAATTTACATAAAATTGCATTCTACACTTTAATCCCAATAATATACCTACACAACCCACTACTCATGTTATACCTTTGGACCATACAACACAAAAGCTTCCAAGAATCAGTACCAAATCACTAATTTACATATCATTTTGTACTTAAATTTCTTCATAAGATGGGATATCATTGAAAAGGTCTTAGAAAGCATGAACAAGGCATTTTCAATCCTATTAAGGCATCCCCACAATATGGAAAGGAAGGACTGGGATATCGACTTGCCCTTCTTCATAATAAACCTTCTTCCATTGCTTCAAAACATATAATGTTTTGTCCACCCATTGAACCTATAGACCATACAATTAATCATGCTTCTACATTATCATTGGTCTATCTTGATCTCATTAATTATATAGTTTCACCAAATATGTTGACATTAGATGAATTCTCTAATGATGAATCCCTCTTACAATTTCTTAGAGCATATGAGGACCTCCCATCTTTCTATCATAAAAAGAAATCCTCATTACACAAATTCTCATGTTTAATTTAGAGAAAATTTAGATTCCCCCTAGGACATACTAGTTGATCTAGATGATACTATTCCTACAACCCCATACACACTAGATCATTCCACATTACTTAAAAAGGAAATAATTGATTTTAATTATGAAACCAATCAGGATCACTCTATTGTCTTGTTAGTCATTTCCATACAAAGGGGAGAGGATATAGATATTCATCAAACTTTGATAGATTTTCCGTAACTCTTTGATTATTCTTACTCAGATATGCTAGGAATTGATACATCTATAGTAGTCCATTAGATTCCATTATACCTTAATTATAAATTGGTTAAGCAAAAAAATTGGAAAAATTCATCCTAGGGTATCTCTCTTAGTCAAAGATTAGATCCAATGCCTCTCAGATACTCACTTCATTTGACCATTAGCACACCCTGATTGGATTTCCAATATAGTCCCCATGGTTAAACCCAATGGAAAAATTTAGTGTTGTTCTAATTCTTGATATTTAAATAAGGCATACCTAAAATATGATTTCCCCTTGCCTAATATTGACATGATAATAGATTTCATAACTAGGTATGAAATGTTATCATTCATGGATGGATTTATAGGATATAACCAAATTAAAATCACTAAAGAATATCAAGAGGAAACATGTTTTAAAACACCTTAGGGTACATTTTATTATATGGTAATTCCTTTTGGATTAAAAAACATCAGATCCATATATTAGCATACTATGACACATATCTTTCATAACATGATTCACCACACCATCAAGGATTATGCCAATGATTTATTAGCTAAATCTAAATAATAAAAACATCATGCTATCAATTTATGGATTTTTTTTTAATGACTTAAGAAATATAATGTTTGATTAAACCCAAATAAATGTGTGTTTGGAGTTACATCAGGAAAAATCTTAGGTTTCATTATTCTCAGTGTGGCATAGAGGTTGACCCTAAGAAAGTGAAATTAATTATTGACATGCCACCTACCATGAAATTAAAACAAATTTAATCCTTACAAGGTATGATCTAAACAATCCACCATTTTATAGCTCAACTTGTTGATAAGACTCAGTCATTCACTTGATTATTAAAGAAAGATACAAATTTTGTTTGGGACCGAGCCTGTCAACAAAGCTTTGACATAATCAAGCAATATCTTCTTAATCCACCTATTTTAATACCACCTATACCTGATATGACTCTCATAATATATATATCCATAACAAATCATTAATTAGGAACACTCTTAACACAACACAATGATCAACATACTGAGGGAGTAGTTTATTACATCAATCGCACATTAGTTGATTACAAAAAAATTATTCCACAATGGGAAAACTATGTCTAGCATAAGTTTTTGCCATAGAAAACCTTTGACATTACATGATTAATAGTGAGACTCAGGTTATCACAAAACTAGATCCCTTGAAGTTTCTAATGGTAAAACATTATCTCTATGGTCATATCACAAAATGGGTCATGTTATTAAAAAAATTTAACTTAAATATAGTTTTACAAAAATTAATAAAGGGACAAATCATTACAGATCATTTGGTAGTCATACCACTCTTGGACACTAATCCTATTAGTGACACATTTAGAGATGATTTTACTACATATTATACTCATTTTGACACTTGAAACATGTTATTTAATGGTTCTTGATGCACATCCAATGCAGGGGTGGGGATTGTCTTTGTTAACCCTTCTAGTCACACAGTTCTTATTGCATATCAATTAAGCTTCTCCTACACCAAAAACACCACAAAATATGAGGCACTTATCTTAGGTCTCTTTACCACCTAGTCCCTCCAAATTATATCTATTCAAGTCTTTAGTGATTTCAAATTAATGGTCAACCAAATAAATTATGTCTATCAGATAAAAGAACATCTTATCCCATATCAGAACATGGTACAAAGTTTATCATCAAAGTTTGACTACTTTTCTATAGAAAGAATACCAAAAAAAGACAACTACCACGTAGATGCAATGGCAAGAGCCACATCTATAATTATTATCAACATCAATGATGATCAAGAAATTTTCATAATTAAATAATAAAAAAACCATCAATATCTAATGTTGATTTGATTGCCCTTTCCATTTTAGCCACTATGTGTAGCTCTACAACTCTAGAGTGGTTCTCTGATATCTATACATTTCTAAACAAATATACTACACTAGAAACTTTCTCATGAAATAAAAAATTCAAGTTACATAAACAAACACTTAGATATGTAATAATTGGCTAACACCTTTTTAAGTGATCTTTCAACAGATAATTGCTTCAGTGCTTGACTTTAGCAAAATCCAAAATTGCTCTTACACAGTTACATGATAGTGAGTATGGTGGTCACTCTAGTAGAAAGGCCATATCACATAAATTGATTCGATAGGGATAATACTAGCCCATAATAGAAGATGAATGTTCACAATATATAAATATATGTGAAAAATGTCAATGACACAATAACCTATGACATGCAGCATCACAACAATTGTAACCTATTGTCTCTCCATGGCCATTTATGTTATGGGGTTTTGATCTTATTAGAAAGATTAATCCTGAGTCTATCAATGGGCATAAGTTCATCATCATAGCTACACAATAATTTATAAAGTGGGTGGAAGCCATTCCTCTATAATCTAGAATAGGTGAGGACATTTGTATCTTCCTCGTGAATCATATTATTTCTCACTTCAGCTTACCTGTAGCTATCATTTCTGATAATGGAACATCATTTAAGAAGAAAACTATCAAGGAATTTTGTACAAAATATAAGATTAAACACACATTCTACTATCCCTAATACCCACAAGGAAATGATCAAGAAAAGGCTACCAATAAAACCCTCAATTACAATTTGAGCAAAATAGTGACCAAATTCAAAGATGATTGACACAATCAACTAGTTTATACATTATGGGCTTATAGTACAAGTATTCATATGCCCAAGAGAGCCAATCCTTATTCACTTATTTATGATATAGAGGAATTTTAAAATTGGAATTATAAATCCCATATTTGTGTGTCTCCCTTAAATTTATCCTCACTGATGACTAGTATCATGAAAAGTGTCTACACTAGCTTGAGTAGTTAGACCATACACACATCCAAGCAATTGAACATCTCAGAATCTATGATGTAAGGGCATCCCTTGAGGATCCCAAAAAGGTTTAATTTTTTTTATTTTATCCTATAAGGTGTTTTGATAGGTGTTATAGGCCATGATTAGGCTATTTGGGGATTTTAGAATGTCTATTAGTGCATAGAATATGAATACTTGATTTTCCTACCAAAAGTCCTTTTTGAAAATTTGAATATTGTTGTCTTGTAAATAGAATTACATGAATTTTTTGAAGGTATAAAGAGGTAGGAACATGTATAAGAGGTTTATAAGCGTTCTTAATACTATTTAAAGGTCATAAATGTATTTTATAGTCTATAATCAAGGTCAAAAAGTGTATATATTGATTAAACATGAGAAAAGCAATATATGATCACTAGCTCCAACATGGTAAAATTGATTAATAATTAGTTATGTATATTATTAGGGATATAGGGAGTCAATTTTAGATGGTATTTTTTTAATCTATTTGAATATAGAGGATGATATTTAATCTGAACAAGTTTTTTTTATACAGATAGAAGGGGAGTGTGAAACCCTATTTTGACTGAACAAAGATATATATACCTTTTCAAGGTCATTATTTTATATTGTAATTTTTAGATGTTTTTGGTTGAATAAATTATATTATAATTTTTTTCTATTTGAAATGTTTGAATACATTACCTATTAGTTTGAACTAAGGCTTGAAAGAACAAGAAATAGGCATGTATGTGAGTTATTTGTTATAATGCAAATTGGATATCTTAAGACTATTGATAAAAGGTATTTTATTGGTGGTTATATTGTTTATAATTTTTTTTTAACATAATTTTAGACCATATATGTTTTAATAAATAGTACATATATCATTGAATGCTCAGACAAGACTAACCATAGACCCTATTTGTGTGAAGTTTCCTTAATTGCAAATTGATGCAATTTAAATGAATAAATGAATGCAAAGGATGTAGACATACCTTTGGAAATTTGAATATATTTTGTGTAATCTCAATTATAATCTCATAATAAAAGACAAAGAATGGATCTTTAAGGTGTTTGATATTTATATGAAGAAACCCTATTTTCATGTAGTAACATGTTTTAATAGTGGACTGGGCAGTTGGATTGATAAATGGAAAATAGTAAAACAATGAGTTTATATGATAAATATATGTTTAATTAAATATTTTTTAATCTCTTCAAAGTTTTTTTAACCCTATTATAGTCAAGGATCTTACTAAGATTTTGAAACCCCTAACCTAGACCTGTAGTTACGTAATTCTAAGACCCAATCAAGAGCATTGTGTGTTGTAAAGTATGATAGAGAATTGAAAAGTAATATATAAGGATTGGAAAAGGTGGTATAGGATTATAAAGACCCTAAAAAACAATAAATAAGCTTTAAAATCCTTAAATACCATTATAGTGGGATTTATTATACTCTCAGGTCTGATTGAGACATCAAAAACCCTAAGATATGGTTTGGAGGTTTTAGACATTTCTAAATGTCCAAATTAGTTGAAATTTGGTGAAAATTTTAGTAAAAAGGTAATTAAAGATATTATACTATTTTTTTTTTGTTAATCTATACCTCTTTTTATGTAAATGAGTGAATTTTTGTGCAAAGAACCTTAAGAGACCTGATTAGGGTAAATAGGGGCAAAAAAGAGAGTTTGAAAGGTGGTTTAAGCTAAGATTTGAACATAAAAACTTGGTAAAGGAATATAATAAAATAAATGGTATTTTTAATAGTCATCATTTTTTTAGAGTGCATTGCACTTATCTATACAGAAAGGATTTTGAGTAAAATAAGGCTAGAATGATTGCTAATAAAATAGACTGAGTGGTGAAAAGATGTGCATTGAGATTTAAAAAGGGATGGAAAGTGAATGATAGGTATATGTGTCTTTATATAACCTAAACAAGATGATATTATAATTCATATAACCATTCCAAATGATATTTGGTAACTTGAATGAAGCTTTGGTCTAATGAATCATTACAAGGAATGTGATAGTTGACAGAGATGAGCAAGGGAAGAAGTTGAGGGTTTAAAAGGATTATTGAGTTGATGAATGAGATTTAGATAATAAGAGAGACATTATTGAACCTAATAATAAGAACAAATACTATTGAAACCATAGATTGACTTTTGAAATCAAGAATATTTCATAAAGAATGTGGTCTTATAAGTATTGCTTGAGGGACTTAGATTAAGACACAAGATTAAATATTTTTTCTTTGTACATGATCCACACCATTTTGGTATCAAATATTGGGTAAAGATTTTTTGGAATGTGGAAAGGATTAACAATGTGTTGTGAAGTACACTATAGGATAGGTGTCCAAGACAATGCTCCAGAAGAGAGTAAATGGAGAAGATGATGATATGGTCAAGCATATTGTAAACCAAGTGAACCAAATCATTGCACCATTGATGATGAGAATGGAGGATATAGAGGATACTTTGAGGAGGAGAGGACAAAGAGAAGAAAGAGATGATACCTTCAAAAGGTAAAGCAAAACCTTTGTAAACAAGAATGAAAGAGAGATAGAGAATAGAGAAGTGGTACAAGAAAGACCACATGAGAATCCAATGACAATTAAAGAAGAATGCATGGGAAAACACCATGAAAGGTAGGTTGGAAAACTTTTAGATGAAAAGTTGAGAAGGAATGAAGGTCCATTGAGATAAAGACAAAGATAGAGATTTCAAGGGGAATGTTGGAGTTGCCATACTGATGGACACAGGGTAATAGAGTGTCCAAGAGGTATGAATAATAGTAAAAAACAATAGAGAATGAGAGAGATGAATGAGGATAGAGTACATGAAAATAATGAGTCATTTCTCATGAGGAGATTCTTAATGTAATAGAAATAAAGCATGGAACCAATAGAAAGGAAGAACTTGTTGAGAAGTAGATGTAAGGCCCATGTTAAGTAAGGTATGTAACTTGGTTATTGATGGTGGTAGTAATAATAATATATTTTCATTGGAGGTGGTATAGAATTTGAGGTTAAAAAGGATGATACATCTAGATCCATAATCAATTGCATGGGTTCAAAGAGGAAACCATATACTAGTAAGTAAATAGATTTGGGTTGAGTTTTAGATAGGTGGATATATAGATAGTGTATTATGTGATATTATGCCTATAGATGTGGGTCATGTGTTTCTACGGAGGCCATGATAGTATGATAGACAATCCATATATCATCAAAAGGAAAATACATATGTTGTTAAGCAAGATGGTGAGGTATATTTACTATTACTCTTGAAAGGTGAAGAGGGAAGAAAAGATGAAAGAGTCATGATGATGATACAATGAAGGAGTCAAGAAATGGAAGGTTTAGGATTGCTCAAGGTAATAAAATAATAAAATAAACTGAATAATGAGATAACATAAGAATGCAAGCATGGCAACCAGGTCCATAAAAGTTAGGAAAATGAGGTGGAGTTTGACATAGTAGATGAGATGGAATGGAGATGGTTTGGATATGAAACTAAACAAGTGAAAGAGAAGAAGAATGAAATGTACAAGGAAAAAGCTCCAAGTGTTGTGTCTAATGAATTAATTTGTGATGGAAATATAGGTAAAGAGCAAGCCACTAAAGAAGAGATAGTGAATAACCATAAATGTTTGGAAAAGAGAGTTTAAAAAGAAGAGGAAGTCAAAAAATTGAGCCTTATGTAGTAGGATTATGAGGATAGTAAAATAGATGAGATAATACAAAAGAGTATGTATCCTATGGATGTACAAAAGCTAGAGATCAACCATGAAGATCATGATGTATAGTAGCAAGAAGATGGACAAGCACAAGTTTTGCATGAGAATGAATGGGTAGTAAAAGAATTCTTGGTGAAGGAAGAAGAGTTAATACTTACAACAATGTTATATGATAGATAAAATAATTAGGATCAGCTTGTAGGAGAGGAATATTGGAGTACACCTGTATGGTAAGGAGGAAAAGGTAAATGATATGCTTTGTTTAACACTATTGTTTCATGTGAAAGTATTAAGGTGATGTAGGGGAGGCCTAGATATGGGTCCCAAGATCATGTACACCTCTATGAGAGGCAAGTAGAGGTAAACAAATTCAAGAGGAGTTCAATGCATGCAGGCAACAACATATAACAAGTGAATCATTCCATATATGTGGAAAAGATTCCTTAGCTTGGTAGTATGATGCAAGAGCATCCCTTGAGGATCCCAAAAAGGTTTCATTTTTATCTTAGTTTGTCCTATAAGGTGTTTTTATGGGTTTTATATATCATTATTAGGCTATTTTTAGAGTCTAGAGTGTCTAATACTGTATTTGAATACTTGATTTTCCCACCAAAAGTTCTTTATGAAAATGTAAATATTGTTAAGTCTTGTCAACATACTTCCATATAGTATTTAAAGGTGGAAAGGGGTAGGACCATGTAAAAGAGGTGTATAAGAGTTATTAATAATAATTAAATTTCAGAAATGTCTTATATAGTCTATAATAAATGTCATAAAGTGCATATATTGATTAAACATGAGAAAAGTAATGTAAGGTCACTAGCTCCAACATGGGAAAATTGATCAAGAATCAATTATACACATTAGTAGGGATATATGGAGTAATTTTTAGATGGTATTGGTTGAGTGAATTTTCATATATAGGATGATATGTAATTTTAACAAGTGTTTTTATGCAAATAGAAGGGGAGTGTGAAACCCTATCTTTACTAAACAAAGATATACTGACCTTTTCAAGGTTATTAGTTATCATGCTTTGTAAATGTTTTGGTTGAATAAATGAAATTGTAATTGATTTAAATTTTTAATTTTGGAATACATTACATATTATTTTGAACCAAGACTTGAAGTAATTGTGAAAAACCCCCCTATTTTGAGAGGAATAAGAAATAGGCATGTATATGAGTTATTGGTTATAGTGCAGATTATATATCTTGAAACTATTGATCAAAGGTATTTTATTAGTGGTTATATTGTTTATAAATGTTTTTAATGTTATTTGAGACCTTATATTCTTTAATATATATTACACAGATCATTAAATGCTCAGACAAGACTAACCATAGACCCTATTTGTGTGAAGTTTCTTTATTTGCAAACTGATGCAATTTCAATGAATGAATGAAAGAAAAGGATGTAGATAGAAATTTGAAAATGTTAATAAAGTTTGTGTAATTTCAATTTAAATATCATAATCAAATACAAAGAGTGGATATTTAAGGTGTTTGATAGTTATATGAAGAAACCCTATTTTCCTGTAGTAACATGTTTTAACAGTGGACTGGGAAGTTGGATTCTTAAATGGAAAAGAACAAAAAAATGAGTTGTTATGCTAAAGAGATGTTTAAGTAATTGTATTTGAATCTCTTAATTTTTTTTTTAACCTTGGTGTAGTTAGGAATCTTACTAAGAGTTTGCAACCCTTAACTTAGACCTATATTTATGCAATTCTAAGACCCAATCAAGAGTATTTTGTGTTGTAAAACATGACAAAGGATTGGAAAAAGTGGTATATAGTTATAAAGACCCTAAAAACAATCAATAAGATTTTAAACCTTTAAATATGCTTATAGTGGGAGTTATTGTGCTCTTGGGTTTGATTGAGACATCAAAAACCCTAAGCTAGGGTTTGGAGGTTTTAGACCTTTCTAACTATCCAAATTAGTTTAAATTGGTGAATAGTTTATTAACAAGGTGTTTAATGAGCTTATAATATATATTTTTTGAAATTGTACCTCTATGTACAAAAATGAGTGACTGTTTGTGCAAAGAACCTTATGAGACATAATTGGGGTAAACAAGTGCTAAAAGAGAGTTTAAAATGTGGTTTAATTTAAGAGTTGAAGATAAAAACTTGGTAAATGAATAGAATAAAATAAATTTTATTTGTAATAGTCATCATTTTGTTAGATTACATCAGTACTTGTCTGTATATAAAGGATTTTGAGCAAAATAGGGCTAAAATGATTGCTAACAGAATAGACTAAGTGGTGAAAAGATGTTCATTAAGATTTAAAGAGGGATGACAAGTGAATTAGATGTATATGTGTCTCTATATAACCTAAACAAGATATGATTATAATCCATCTAACCATTCCAAATGAGATTTGGTAAATTGAATTAAGCCTTGGTCTAATGAATCATTACAAGGAATGTGATAGTTGATAGAGATCAGTAAGGGAATAAGTTGAGATTTTGAAAGGGTTATTGAGTTGATGAATGAGACTAAGATACTAAGAGATACCTTATTAAACCTGATAAAAAGAACAAAGACTATTGGAACCATATATTGACTTGTGAAATCAAGAATCTTACATAAAGAAGGTAGTCTCATAAGCATTGCTTAAGGGAGTTGGATTAAGACACAAGGTTAACAATGTTTTATTTTTACATTTTATTCATCAACATACCAATAAAGTATACAAAAATCCTATAAAAAATAATTTCACACTAGAGAGTTTGAAGTTAATGATCTCATTCTCAAATAAAATCTTCATAATGTCAATGTTAAAGAAGAAATCAAAGGAAAATTCAAATTAAATTGGCTAGGTCAATACCTAATTATAAAAAATATTATCCCTAAAGTGTATCCTCTAGCCTCACTTGAAGGAAATAAACTCAAAAATCTAATGAATATTATGCATCTATGCAGATTCCATGTATAGTATTTCATTACACACATTGTATTATACATAGTTTCTTTCTACTTGTACATAATTTCTCAACTTACTTTCTTGTACATAGTACCTTTTTTTTTTCTTTTACATATATTATATGAAAATTAAAAAACATTAAAATATCTCAAAACACCAAAACCTTTTGAACTCTAAGCATTATCTATGCTTTACATTTCTACCATGCTAGACTTATATTTTGTTATTCTATGCTATTGTTTGTCAATTTATCTACATTACCATGCTTCACTTGATATTCTTTGAGTATTTGTAGTGACACCTATATCCTTGATTTATTAACTCTATTCATTAAGGGGGCATACTATTTTTACATTCAAGACATACATCGACATATCTACCCACTAGGGGCATCTTCGACATGACTACACCATCTAGGTTATGTCATTCCTACACCACACACTATAGTTATCATAGTGATGTACATTACTTATTATCTTACAAATATTATTCTATCAACACTCACTAGTATATAGCACTTGTGTATTTCTTAGCTTTCACCTAGTCTTGTATTATATGTGTTGCATACTTTCACTTCTTGCTTTGATTAGTTAAATGCGATAATATTTACAACATTTACATGACTTATTTTATTTATTTAAATAGATATATGTATTTTAATTTCTTATTTACTATTTTATTACTTATGTGTGCCTTAGGACATTTTCCAATGTCCTCTACTTGTACTCTTGTATGTGCTTGTAGCCCTTATGCCAATCTCACTTATTTTCAATTGTATGTGTATGTGGGTATTTGAAAATTACTTATATGTTTTATTTTACTAGTTTGAGTGACCTGTGCCCATGTCTCTTGTTTTCTTGGCCTTCTATCATTTTTTGTATGCTTTTTGCTTCTTACCTTGCATTTTTGTTTGCTTATTTTCTTCTCAATTGTTTGCAATGACATGACCCACATCATGCTTTATCTTTCCTTATTGGATGCCATGATGGACATAATGATCCATCCCTCCTTGAAAAATATCCAAATTTATAGTTTTATTTCATTATACTGCACATGTTATTACATTGTTACATCTATTTAGGCATACCCCTATTGATCTAACAATCTCGAATACAAACTATGTTATATCTTTAGCCATATTTTCAATCATCATTACTATATCATGTATTTCAAAACATAACACACTTTTAGTTCTCTTTATTTTGAGGGAAGTCATTTTAGGGTCTTCATTCCTACCCTTAGAAGAGGGAAAATAAATAGGGGCTTTGTCATAGAAATTAGAGCCTTTTACTGATCAAAATTAGTTTTTAAAACACTCAAAATAGAAATCAAAATTCAAAACACACAGAAAAAACCAAAAAAATAGTGAAAAATATATAATAGTCATCAAAAATAGTAAAGGATAAGAGTGCCATATTTGGACTACAACACTAGATACCAAAGTGTCCACTTTTTGGTGCTCTTGTCCAAATAGCTAAAAACCTAGAATTTTTAGAAACAAATAAAAAGGTAAGGTCAATTATAATTTTGTTAGATATAGTTCAATCCAGATTGGTTAGTTTTATTATTATTTTATTTATATTATCTAGATATATGGGGCATCATGCATGGCATGATGGTTCTCAATTTTAGTTTTAAATTAGGCAATTGGTACAACTTCTAAGTCAGAATCCATGTTACAGACACTAGTGATTATGGGTAATGTGTGTAACACATTTGCCTTATCTTATTTCTAGTTCATTTTATTTCCCAAGTATGCTCAATAGTTATTTTTCTTATTCTATCTGCAAGTGGTTGGCATCATTTTAGAGTGGCTTTTGTATAAGCCTAGTTCTTAGTTTCAAAGTGGATTTCATACAAGCATAGTATCCACCTTTTAGAGTGGCCAAGATTGGCTTAGTTCTCAATACACATTTGGCTATCCATGAAACTTTTTTATATTACAAATCATTCATGGGATTCATGAGCCATCTCATATGACACACATTCATATCAATATCAGTTCATAGTTCACACTTAATGGGCAATGATGGAGCCAAAAGACTAGTTAGACTTTGTGTTCTTGAGCTACCTACTCGTAAGGATTGGGCACTTAGTCTAAACATTTATTAATACATGCATGATCATATAGCTTCAATACATAGTGGTGATGATGGAGCTAAATGGCCAGCCTTTGTATTCTTGAGCAACCCTCGAGGAATTGAGCACTCAGCTCTATTTGTGATATTACTCTTGATACAACATCACTTAGCATCACTCATCATCACTTAACATCATAATGGATTTTTTATTGGTTTGTATACCAAGTGAGGTGTATTAATTCATTTCTCTTCCTCTCTCTTTTACCCATCCTTTGTATGTTATTATTTGACATAGTGTGTCTAGTAAGAACTAATCTATTCCTTGTTTTCACTTGCATATTTATGATTTACATTGTGATATCTCTATGCACACTGTACATCACACATCTTCATGGTTTTTACCCTTGAAAGTAAGTTTAAGTACACTTTTTATTTTTCCTTTATCATATTATTTTTCTTTTTTGCATCACTAGAATAAAGGGGGGGGGGGGAATTTAGTCATATAAAATGTCCAAATTGGTAGTTTGAGTGTGGCTTGTGATACCCCATCCATAGGTCCTTTTTGCATTCTTTTACGACCCTTATAGGCACCTTTTTACTCATTACTAGTCATTTAGAAACTTTTAAACAATCATTCCACCTCAGGTAGACAATATTCCCCATGCTAATTTTGTTCCCCCAAGTCCCAAGCCTATAGGACAAGAGTACCCCATTTAGACTATAATAGTGGGCACCAAAGTGTCCCATTTTCAACACTCCTATCCTTTTTCACTTTGATCCCCAATGATCATTTTCATCTAGTTTATATCCTTTATTAGTGTGGCTTAGCTTGAATATGTCTAACCTATGACTAATTATTCCCTATAAAAGCACAATCAAAACTCATTTACAAGGGAGTTGAGAAAAATTAAAAATTAAGGAATAATAAAAACAAAGTACTAATGTAAAATTATCTATTCTCTACACACAATCACCCAACACAGCTACAAACATACTCAAATCCTCATACCAATCCTTAGCCATCTCAAATATTATCAAATTGGCATTTTCATCTACATCAAACTAGCACATTAAGTGCTAACACTACATATGGCTTGATCCCTCTTAAGATTATTGGTATTTAGGTAGTGTGCCCACATAAGGGGTGTGGATTTCACATTTAGTACATATTACACACTAAATCCCCTCTTTCTCAAGTGACTCAAACATTGTTTTATTAAGCATGATAGAGGGTTAGGTTTTGAAGACAAAATAAACTCCACAATGAATATCATAAATAACCAACACTTGATTTTTCACAAGCACACTCACATAGGCACAACATAACTACCTAGAAATTTTTAGGTCTCTCTAATTAGTTTGGACAATAGTGATAGGAACAAACAACAACACTAGACACCAAAGCATCCACTTTTTGATGCTCTTATCTTTTCATCAAATGAAATCTAGATTCAAGTTTATGATACCTTCCTAGTCTTGCATAACCATTTTTAAGATTTTTATCAGTCATCTTAATTTGTTTTCTATCTAAGTGTATGTATTCATATTTATTACTATTTTTAGAAAGGTGAAAAAGAAAATAATATCACAATTCAAGGCTATATTTATTGCTATATTTTCTATTGATTCATTAATATAGACCCTTAACTAAAAAAGGAATAAAAATACATTATTCCAAAGAAAATTAAATCAGGAGTAAAACTAAGCAACAACTCCAAGGAACAAGAGGAAATAGTCAAACAAGTGGAGACTCAATTTGAGATTGTGATTACTAGTCTAAAGACCAAAGAAGAAGAATGTGCAAGGCATGTAACTAAAGTGGATTACTTAGGAGTTGAGTTGTATTAGGCATCAAGTAAGGTTAAGTCCTTTGTCAGGTTTGAAAAGAGTACCAATGATCTAGATAACATTCTAAGTAGTTAAAAGATTGCTAATGATAAAGCAAGCCTTAGTTTCAATAAAAACCAAAATAAGAACACTAATGTGATCAAGAAGGCAAATGATCAATCAAATAATGAGGTTAATAATAGAATGAAGGCTAACACTATCAATCAACCTAATAGTATAATGTATGATAAGCCTTTGAATGGTTATCAATATTTATGTAACCAATTTGGACACAGAGTAAGGCATTTTAGAAAGCCCTCCAATAATGAATATGCATGGAACTATGAGGAGAGTAATTAGTTAATAGATATGGGTCATGGTGTGTTTCCATTAAGAGGAATATGTGTTTCAATTGTCATCAGGTTGGTCATATTGCAAAGCAATTTAAACATGGATTCTCAAGACAAAAAAAGAAAGTTAAGAACCCTAGATTAAAAGAAAGAAGATAATATAGTAAGTGAAAACCCAAGGTAGATAAGGTTGATGACCAATATACAAGTCCAAGTGGACTATTTTCCATGGTAAAGCATCATCAAGATGTAAAGGAGTCCTAAGAATTCTCTTTGTCATCTCAGATTGTTGATGAAGGAGATAAGATAAATAGAACAAGCTAGAATGTTATTCAAATAAAGATTGAGGAGGTCAAAGCAAAAGGAATATTCAATCCAAAGTTAATCATGATGTATGTTCAACCTAGTAAGGACATGGAGATATGGGAATCTCCCTAGTTTATGTTTTTTTATTTCCCTAGAGTAGAGGTGACTCCAGTAGGCTTCATGGAGGCACTTAGCTAGTAAGCAAGAAGCATGAAGATTATTTGGACTTAGGGGGAGTTTATGTGTTATTTATTGACATTAAAATTCAAGGTTTACTCAAGATTTTGATATAGATGTGATCACAAGATATTTTTCATAGAGATTTTATATGCCAACTTGATCAAACCAAGTCATGGTCTTGAAAATGTTTATATTTCTCATGGAGATAAGTGGATCCAATCATGCTCTAAGAATAGATATGTAAGTTTGATCTATGTTATGTTTGTTTGAAGAGGAAAAATGTGATGTTTCAATTCCAAGGATCAGATAATTTCTAAGAATATTACCCTTTGTCATTAATCTCAAAGGGGGACAAAATTTCCTATTTGGAAGAAAGATTAAAATTGAAGAAGATCCAACTTAGGGAGTTGCGACTGATATTTTTATGTAGATGTATCCAGAAATGAGAAAAGGGGAGATTGGTGAGGTATTTTACTATAATTGGTATTGAATAATTATTTTTATCATTTATTTTAATGTCAAGATATATGTCATTAAAGTCAAGGTCTAAGATGAGGCCATGCATGGTGAGGTGGTATGTGATAAAGAAGTCTTTTGATAAGACAAAATTTGATGTAATCCTTTTGTTTCTCTATTGAATAAGAATTTTAAGGAAAAATGGTAATTCCTTTGATTTTAATGTCATGTCAAAATCAATATCATGATACAAAGTAGGAAACTATTGCATACTAGGTGTCTTGAGAAGCCTAGTTTAGCCCTAAGATAAGGTTTATTCCTAAAGCATAGTGAAGCTTGGTGATTTATGTCAATACAAGCATAAGGGAAGTATAAAAATATTTTTAAACATGATCAATAGTAAAATAATACTTTAGATGAGTTTTTATTGGCAATATGATTGTCATTGATGTCAAAAGGGAGATTGTTGGCATTATGGATATCATTGATGCTCAAGGCTAAATATGGTGATTAGAGGTTATGCAAGGGATCTTATCAGAGTTTAAAGATGATTAGAATGCTTGTCTGCATGATTTTAATTCATCTAGTTCTTCATATTACTCATCTAGACATTTTGGGTTTATGATAGGAAAATCTAAATAGGCAATTTGTTGATGTCACTATTGCCACCTATGGATGAGTCTAGGGGAGTTGGTCATATGGTTATGATCACATTAGTCCCTAGTTTTTATGTGCCATATTTTGAGTCATGTATTGAATTGAAATTGAAGATATGGGGATGCAAATTTGGCTACTTAGATAAAATTCACTAAGTTTCAATACTTAGCCAAATTTATAAAAGACTTCAAGCAAACCCAAGTAAGCATATTGATATGGTTAGTATTTGCACACATGGAGGTATTAGGACAAAATGATCATATGGGTTTCATCATTTTTATGCCTAGTTTCGATGTGATAAATTGTAAGTCATGTGATATAGCAAGACAAAAGATATGCATATGAAAATTTAAGCTCCCATGCATTTTGATAGTGTTTCCCAGACTTAGTCAAATTTGTAGATATAAAGAAAAAGCTAAATAGGCATTTTTATGATGTCATATCTTGCATGTATGAATTTTTATAGAGTAGATGAATATATGGATGAAATCCCATATATGAGAGTATCTTATGTGCTAAATTATGGGTCATGTAATGAAGTGCATCAAACATTATGCAAGAACAAAGTTGGCCTTCCAAGTACTTCTAAGCATAGTTAACTCTATGGCAGAAGAATATAAGTGATCAAATTAATGGCATTATATCTCACACGTATGAAGTATTCAAGAATAAATGAGCATATAGGTTTTGTTAACTATCATGCCTAGTTTATATGGTCCAAATTATAGACCAGGTAGTTAAGCATAGAAAAAGATATGAAGGTGCAAATTTAGCCTTCTAGGCATATTGAGATGGTCCCCATAGTCAAATATACACAAGGTAAAGTTGGATCAAATATCTAATATCAATGGTTAGTGCTTAATTACATATTGAAGATCTAATGAAGTGTATCAAAGTTAATTTCTCAAAGGCACCTCCAAGTAAATGTGTTAGTGACAAGTGTCACAATCACAAAGCTTGCACAATAAATCTATAGAGTGGTTTAAAGTCAATTAGTTATGATCAATGTGAGGATTCCAAGTGTCTCAATAGCAAGAACTAACAAAAATGTTTAAAATTCACACATTAATTCCAAATTTTATATTCATGAGATCTTATTAGAGATAAAGATCAAACATGTTAGAAGATCAAATGATGAGTGGTTGATTGTGCAAATAATATCTAATATAGTGAGTAGACTCAAATGAGATTAAGTGCTCAACATTTAATGAGATAGAGGTGAGTTAAAGACCAAGATTATTTGATGATATTGATGAGGCATATTCATTCCAAATGATCAAGAAGTAGTGAGATGAGATAAAGACCTAGATGTTTAATGAAAAGATAAAATTAAAGTTCATGAAACTTTGGATATCTAATAGAACACTAGAGCTAAGATCAAAAAGATTAATGAATGCATTTTAAAGATTAGAACGTTAAATTTTGGAAGCATACAAAGTTAAAGAAAGCATGTAATCTTCTCAGAGCTTGATCTAATGGATGTAATTAAAAGTTAAGAAGTTTAAATGAAGACCATCAGATCATAGTGCACAACTTAATATCAATGGTCAATATTTAAAGATATGATCAACCTAAAAATAAAGTGTAGGAGCATGCATGAACATTTAGGTAAGCCATATATTATAATACAAATAATGAGATTGATTCTTTTACTCATTCAAATCTATGTAATAATGCATTTGCATCAAAACTAGATTCTAGAAAATCTTATAAATAGTAATGAGATTAGGAAACATAATGGTGGAACATGAATTCAAGACATGGGAAACTTATAGTTCAATAGATAATGAATTGAGTTAAGAATAGAGTGTGATGTGTTTGTAAACAAGAGCAAACATAGGGAGTATATGAAGACCTAGATCAAATGATTACACACACACACACACACACACACACACACACACACACACACACACACACACACACACACACAAACACACACACACACACACACACACACACACACACACACACACACACACACACACACACACAGACACACACAGACACACACACACACACACACACACACACACACACACACACACACACACACACACACACACACACACACACACACACACACACACACATGCACATCATCTAGGATATAGATATACATTGATGAAGCTATTTATATTTTTCCATTGAGTAGAATCAAATTGAGAGAGAGGTAGAGAGCAAGAGATTGATGAAGTGTGTCAAATAGATAAATATTAGAGACATAGAACTAGAGAAGCATAGAGAAAATAAGAGAAGAAAATGTGTAGAGTATGAGTAGTTATAGACTAGACTTGTAATAGAGAATTGAGATAGGATTCTTTTATTAATTAACATTTTAATTTGGAGTTGTAGATCCATAGTAGATCTGATTGGTTTGTTCCATTAGAAAAGCTAAGTTGGTGCTCAGTTAGGGAGTGGGTGCATCCTTAGAGTAGGTGCTCTTAAATAAAGGGGATTAGTGTCTCCTTAGGGTTAGAACCCTTAAACACTATAACTAGTGAGGTTCTTTATTATGAAGTTCGATTAGAATGATAGTTTGTATCAAATATTTTCATGGTGGTTTTTCCCATATTGGGTTTTTCATGATACATCTAGTGTTGTGTCTATTTGTGTGTATGTGATATTTTCATATAATTTTAATCTATTTTAAAAATTTAAGAAAAGGACTAAGTTAATCAATATACTAATTTACACCACTCTCGATATATAGTTATGGTCTAACAATCAGTATTGGAGCCCTAGTTCCTTAGAAGAAGCTTAATCAACTCAGGTAGATCTTGGATGGTGAACACAAATGGCTAGTCAAGAAGGCTCTTCCTCAAATAAGGAACCTCTCTTTTATGGATCAAACTATGCATTTTGCAACATAAGAATGGAAGCATATTTATCTTCATTAGGGTTTGATGTATGGATTTCTATTGTATATGGATATATAGCTCCTGTTATAACTCCTATTGATCAGGATACCAAGAAATTATATGAGGCAATGCCAAGGCTAAGAATGTTATTTTATGTGGATTGTCTAATTTATAATTTTTTCAAAGTGATACACTGTCAAAATGCACAAGATATTTGGAATAAATTAAAAATCATCTATGAAGGTGATGATAAGGTAAAGCAGGCCAAGCTATAAAAATTCAAATACAAGTTTGAGAGCCTTAAATTGAATGAAGAGAAAATTGTAGACTACCTCCTCAGAATAAATGAAATAGTCAATGAAATTAGAGGCCTTAGAGAAGAGAAGAATGATCTTATCATTGTCGAAAAGGTCCTAATATATCTACCCTCAAGGTATGATTCTAAAATCTCTACAATAAAAGAAATAAGAGATTTGGATAAACTCACTATTGATGAGTTTCATGGAACCTTTGTAGCATATGAGATGAGAATGGGAGAGATATATACTTTTAAGAGAGAATCTGCATTCAAAGTATCCAAAATAGTAAAGGCAAAAACACCTAGATTTGAGGAGACTAATGAAGAAGAATCCAACTTTGTCAAAAGATTGAGAAGAGGATCTAGAAAGTATAAAGGTAAGTTACCCTTAAAATTCTTTAACTATGGTAAAATATGACATTTTTATACTAAATGCCCTTATAATAAGAAGGATAACTTAGAGAAAGAAGAGAATATTAAAAATTTGAAACCTCACTATTCCAAGAATAACTTCTTCAAAAATAATAAGGGCCTATACACAAAAGATGATAGTGATTCAATGGATGTTAGTGATAGTTTTGATGATGATCATGACTATACTTTTGTGACTAAATAAAAGGAAGTTCTATTCATGACAACATGATCAAATTATATGGATCAAGAGGAAGTTGAAGACTTAGATGAGTAACAAGAAGGAAAAGTGGATTTATAATGTAAACTCATCTATGCTTTAGAGTAAATTGACAAGATGAGAAAAGAGAGCTCAAAATATTAGAAGATTGGATAAAAAGAAATTGATAAAATGTCCAAAATTCTTGAAAAATATGATTAGATGTTGGTTATACTAAATACACATGTTTAAGAGTCTAAAATAATAAACTATGTTGTCAAAATTGAACTACAATCTAAATATGATGAGTGCAAGAAGTTAGAAGAAGAGATAGTGGCTTTGAGAAAAGATCTTAAGAAAGATAAAGGATAACTAGATAAAAGTCTAAAGTTGATAGGAGGATCATAAATTCTTAATGAATTTATCAAATCTCAAAAGCCTTTAAAAAATATATCAAGTCTTGGTTATGAAAAAGTAAAAATTATCTGCTAACCTATATGACAACTTCAAAGTAGAAGGAGAATCAGGAGCTAAGAAAGAGAAAGCTTGAAAGGATATAAAGATAGACTCAAAGATAACTGATATGAAGAAATATTAAGGAGAAAATAATCTTGAAGAAAATAAGAAGACAAAGGTAGTTAATGTAAATAGATACACAAAAGTGAAAGACTCGAAGAAGCCTGAGTTTAGAAGATCTCCTCACGCTACTCAAAAAAATTATAAGGCTAGGTATTCCTCACCTTTATATGGTTATTTATATACCTATAATTAATTTGGTCATAGGGATATTGATTTTAGAGATGTACCTAAAATAATAACAAAATTTTTAAGTATAAATTCATTTGTTCCCTTTTTAGATACAAATGTAATATGCTATAATTGCAATAATTTTGGACATAGATAGACAATGTAGGACAAAATTTTTAAGACCAAAAACACAAATTAAAAAGAAAGGCATGCCTCTCAATGTGAAAAAAGGCTCACAAGACTCTAAAAGGAGAAAAAGAAGCCAAATAAGAAACCTAAGGATGTGGAGAGAGTGAAAAATCAATCTATGATTTCTCAAATTGCACTTCATGCCAAGGAACAAAATTTGTGGGTAATAGATAATGGTTGCTCAAAACATATGACTAGTGATAAGAGTAAGTTCATAAAATTGAGAAAATTTAAGGAAGTATCTATCATCTTGGGAGACAACACTGTAGTAAAGATCAGATGTAAAGGAACCTTGAACATAGATGGAAAACTACCTACACATAATATCCTTTATGTTGAAAGGTTGAAGCATAATCTGCTAAGTGTCATTTGAATGTGTGACAATGGATATAAGGTCACATTTAATGTATAAGGATGAAATTTAAATAAATCTAAAATAATAGTTGTATTAGGGATAATAACTAAAATTAATATCTATAATCTTGTTAAAGTGAATGGTAATAACCACTTGATATGAAGTATTGATGAGAGTTGGTTATGGCATAAAAGAATGGACCATGTCAAATTTGATAACCTAGTCAAAGTGAGCTAAAATTAGTGTGATAGACACATGCCTAAGATAACCAAACTTGTAGACACTACTTGCAAGGATTGTCAATTAGGCAAGCAAACAAGGGTTAGATTTAAAACAAAGGAGTATACAACTATATAGTCTCTAGAATTAGTTCATATTGATCTTTATGGTCCTACTAAGACAAGAGGATCTAAAGGAGCAATATACTTCATGTTATTTATAGATTATTACTCAATAATGACATGGGTAACATTTTTGAAGGATAAGTCACAATCATTTAAGAGATTCAAGCTCTTTAGTTCCATGGTGGAGAATGAGATTGGACACAAAATCAAATTCTTAAGATCTGATAAAGGTGGATAATTCACCTCAAATGAATTCATAGATTATTTTAAGAATCATGGAATCTAAATACATTACTCTATATCAATGACTCCATAACAAGATGAAGTTTTTGAAAGAAAGAATATGACAGTTAAGGAGATGGTCAAAATAATGATAAAAGAGGCCAAGTTCCCTAATGGATACTAGAGAGAATTAGTCTAAACATCAGTATATATCTTGAGTAGAGTTAAACTAAAGGTAAACAATGACAAAATCCCTTATGAACTATGGTATATAAAACCTACCTCTATTAAGTAATTTAGAGTGTTTGGAAGCAAATGCTACATCAATAAAAAAGAGGACAAACTAGGAAGAGTTGAGTCAAAATGTGATGAAGGAACATTTCTTGTTTATTCCACCTAAATCAAATCTAACATATGTTACGATAAAAGGCTACATAATATTGCAGAGAGCATTAATGTTAATGTTGAAGAAGGCTTAAAGCATGTTAAACTTAACAAAGACATCTATGAAGAAGAATCAAAGTCTAAAGAGGAAGGAACTAATAAAGAACATGAATAAATAAATGAAAAGGTGCCTCTATGATTTTTTCAAAAGAATCATCCTATAGATAAAATCATTGTCAATAATAATGGAGTTTAGACAAGGAGAAGAGTTACACAAAATAAGGAATAGGTAAGTTTTGCTCTAATGTCTAAAATTGAGCCTAAGAGATATGTTGAAGACAACAAGGATGAGAATTGGCTAAAATATATGCAAGAAGAGTTGAGCCAAATTGAAAATAACAAAAATTGGTAATTAGTTCCAAGACCTTAAAACAAGAATGGAATAGGTAAAAATTAGGTCTGTAGAAACAAGCTTAATGAGGATGAAGATATTATAAGAAATAAAGCAGGATTGGTATGCAAAGGATATACAAAAGTTTAGGGCATAGATTTTGAGGAAAAATTTTCTCTACTTATTAGATTGGAAGCCATAAGAATGTTTCTAGAATAATATATTTATAATAAGTTCAAAGTCTATCAAATGGATACTAAATATATGTTCTTAAATGGGAACCTAGAAGAGGAATTTTACATAGAACAACCTAAAGGTTTTAAACTTTTAGAGGAAGAAGATTATGTGTGTAGACTGAATAATGCTTTTTATGCTCTAAAATAAGCACCTAGATCATGGTATTCAAGATTAGACTAGTACATGTAATAATAATGATTCAATAAAGGATGTGCAAATAATAATACATATTTCAAATCTAAAGGTGAGCATATATTGATTATTGTTGTTTATGTATATGACATCATCTTTGGTGGTAGTAATAATAAAACATTTAAAGAATTTGCTAAAAAAATGCTTAGTGAGTTTGAGATGTCTATGCTTAAAGAAATTCATTTCTTACTTGGTCAACAAATAGTATAAATAGATGAAGGGATATTTATATCCCAAACCAAGTATATAAAGGAAATGCTCAAGAAGTTTGGAATGGAAGATAGAAAACCAGTTTGTACTCCCATGATAATTGGATGTAAGTTGAGTAAAGAGGATGAGTCACTTGATACAAGTTAGACTATGTATAGATTAATGATAGGTAGCTTGTTATACCTAACTGCATCAAGAACAGATATCATGCAAGTAGTGTGCATGGTTACAAGATTTTAAGCTTTTCCTAAAGTGTCACATGTCAATGTAGTGAAAAGGATCTTTAGATATATCAAGAGCATAATTGACTATGGGCTATGGTATCCTAAAAGTGAATATTTCACTTTGACATCATATACAGATGTTGATTGGGTAGGAAGTATGGATGATAGAAGAAGCACTAGTGGTGGTGCATTTTCCCTTAGAAGTAGACTTGTTTCATGGTTGAGAAAAAAGCAAGATTTAGGTACTCTTTCCACAACAAAAGCATAATATATTATATTAGTGGCATGTTACACTAAATATTTGTGGATGAATCAAACACTAAAAGACATCGAGGTAGAGTACAAATCACCTATCTCTATTATTTTTGATAATTCAAGTTATATCAACATATCAAAGAATCCAATGATGAATTCTAGAACCAAACACATATCAATAAAGTATCACTTATTAAGAGAAAAGGTTACAGATTAAAAGGTCATAATGGAATATGTGCCAACTCATGATCAAATTTTAGACATATTCACCAAAACTCTTTCCAAAGAATAATTTGAGTATCTAAGATAGAATTTGGGAGTGGTGGCTCCTACATCACATCACTAGATCTTAGTGATAGGGCATGAGTCTAGGGGGAGTATCATATAAGTCTTTTCAATCCCTGGTAGAAGAGAGAAAAGGTAACTTAGGTATGCATACTATTGTAAATTTCTAATGAGTTGAAGGTTGAAGATTATTGGAGAAACTCCTTTATATGATAAAGGGGGAGAAACATTTATACAAACAAGGAGAAAGAGTCCCTTTTCCATTGATGTCAAAAGGGGAGAAGAAGTACAAATGCTTTCTACAAAAGTTTGGAGAAAAATTGAAAATGCTAAATAAGATCAGAGCATGTGTTTAAGTTGAGTTTAGGAAAATGTGCCATTGCCTAAGGGGGAGAAAGTTTTGTATGAATAGCTTCAATTCATACTCATCAAAATAAAATGCAAGAAATAATAGAGAAGGTTCAAAATATTATAAGTTTAGAGCATTTAGTCTACCATCAATGACAAAGGGAGATATTGTTGGCAATATGATTGTCATTGATGTCAAAATGGATATTATTGGTATTAAGGATATCATTGATGCTCAGGTCTGAATATAGTGATTAAAGGATATGTAAGGGATCCTATTAGAGGTCAAGGATGATTGGAGTGATTGTGTGCATGAGTGTAATTCATCCAGTTCTTCATATTGATCATCTTGACATTTTAGGTCTATGATAGGAAAATTTGAATAGGTAGTCTGTTAATTTTATCATTGCCACCTATGGATGAGTTTGAGGGAGTTGGCCATATGGTTGTAATTACATTAGTCCCTAGTTGTTATGTGCTAGATTTAAAGTCATGCATTGAAGTGAAGTTAAAGATATTGGGATGCAAAGTTGGCTACTTAGATAAAATTCACTAATTTTCTATACTTAGCCAAATTTACAAAAGGGTTCAAGCAAAGCCAAGTAAGCATATTGATGAGGTCAACATTTACACACATGGAGGTGTTAGGACAAAATGATCATATGGGTTTGTGCCTAGTTTCTATGTGTTAAATCTCAAGTCATGCAATATAGCATGATAAAAGATATGCATAAGGAAAGTTGAGCTCCTAGGCATTTTGACAGTGTTTTCCCACACTTAGTCAAATTTATAGATATCAATAAAACACTAAGTAGAAATTTTTATGATGTCATATCTTTCACATATTAAGGTTTCTAGAGAAAACTAATAAATGGATGGTATACCCTATGTGATAGTATCTTATGCACTAAATTATAGGTCATGCAATAAAGCACATCAAAAGTTATACAAGAACAAAGTTGGCCTTCCAAACAATTATAAGCATAGTTAGATCCATGGTATAAAAATCTAGGTGAGTAGATTAATGGAATTATATCTCACACATTAAAATGATTTAGGAATAAATGAGCATATGGGATTATTTATTATCATGTCTAGTTTATATGGTCCAAATTTTAGACCAAGAGGTTGAGCGAAGCAAAAGATATGAAGGTGAAAAGTTAGCCTTCCAGGCATATTGAGATGGTGCCCATGCTTAGTTAAATCTGCATAAGGAAAATTTTGAGCAACTCTCAAAGATCAACAGTTAGTGCTTAATTTTAAGTCAAAGATCCAATGAAGTATAACAAAGTCAATTTGTCAAAGGCACCTCTGAGTAAATGTGCTAGTGACAAGTGTCACAATCGCAAAGCTTACATAGTAAATGTATAGAGTAGTTTAAAGTTAATTAGTCAATGATCAATGTGAGTATGCCAACTATCTCAATAGTGATAATTGACAATAATTTACAGAAGGCATGTGTCAATACCAAGTGTCATATTCACAAGCGATCATCATATATAAAGATTTACCTTGTTAGAAGATCGAATGATGAATGGTTGATCGTATAAAAAATATCCAAAAAATTGAGTAAACTTAGATGAGATTAAGTGTTTTAAATTTAATGATACATGAGTGATTTAAATATTGAGCTTGTTTGATGAGATTGATAGAGTGTATTCATTCCAAAGGTTTAGTGAGTAGTGAGATGAGATAAAGAGCTAGATGTTTAATGATAATATAGAAGTAATGTTTGTGTAACTTTGAAGATCAAATGGATGCATATTAAATTTGAGAAATTTAAAATGAATACCATTAGATCATGGAAAAAAACAAAAGATCAATGATCAATATTTAAATATATGATCAGTCTAATGGTCAAGTGTAGGAACATGAAAGAACATATATGTAAGCCATATATTATGATACAAATAATGAGATTAACTGTTGTAATCAATCAAATCTATGTAATGATGCATGTGCATCAAAACTAGAGTATAAAAAATGTTATAAATAGTAATGAGACTAGGAATCATGATGGTGGAGCATGAGTTCAAGATTTAAGAAACTTACAGTTTAAGAGCTAATGAACTGAGTTTAAAATAGAGTGTGATGTGTTTGTAAACAAGAGTGAACACAGAGAATATATTAAAACCTAGATCAAATGATTATATATATGTCATCTAGGATACAGGGAGATGATGCTAGATCTAATTCTATTTCTCCATTGATCAGAGTCAAATTAAGAGAGAGGCATTTAATAAGAGATTGATGAAGTGTGTCAAATAGATAAATATTAGAGACACAAAACTAGAGGAGCAAAGGGAAAGGGAAGAGAAGATAAGAGAATGTGTAGAGTATGAGTAGTTATAGATCATACCTATAATATTTAAATGAGATTAGATTCTTTTATAAATCAACATTGTAATTTGGAGTTGTAGCTCCATAGAATATCTGATTAGTTGGTGCCATCAAACAAGCTGAGTTGGTGCTTAATTGGGGAATGGGTGCTTTCTTATAGTAGATGATCTTAAATCAAGCGGATTGGTGACTCCTTTGGGTTGGTTCCCTTAAATATTATAACTAACGAGGTTATTTATTATGAGTTTGGATTAGAATGGTAGTTTTTAGCAACTATTCTGATGGTGCTTTTTCCCATATTGGGTTTTTCATGGTACATCTAGTGTTATTTCTATTTGTGTGTATGTGATATTTGCACATAGTTTTAATCTATTTTGAAAATTTAAGAAAAGGAACAAGTTATTAAATATATTTATTCACCCCCATTAGTATATATTTGTGTTCCAATAGTTTCAAGGTCAAGTTTTGAGGCTTAGTCCTTACATACAAACCTGGTGAGAATTCATAGGTGTGGTGGCATGATGAGTTGAGCCATATGAGACTTGTGTGAAGAAGGGTGGTAGTGTGTGATAATGGTATTATTTAATTTTATATTTTTATGAGGTTTTATGAGTAGTAAAAGAGGTTTCAAGGTATGATCATGGTCTAAGTATGACTAGCAGCAGTTCAAGGCCTAGTATGCAAAGAGACCTAATGTGGATTAATGAGGGGTAAGGTTAATTTACCAAGGTGTTATATATCTTAAGATAATTTATATATATGTGATAGGTTTTTTTAATTGTGTTGATCAAGTTTGAGGTAATATCCTAAAATAAAATGCATGAAAATAGGTGTTGAGGTCTTTTGTGTGCACAAAATAGGGTGTTGTAGACCCAATAATGAATTTATTATGTTTGTTCGTATGTGAAACCTTTTCATGATATCTTGAGTATTTCATATAATTTTTTTAAGTTCCATATATTTAATTTCCTAACATTGGTTTTAGAGTTGAGGGGCAATCCTTTAAGAATGATTGCTAAGAAGGGAAATGAGTCAAAACCCTCATAATGACCTAATAGAAAGATCTTGTCAGTTATGTCTTAGAATGATTTTATTAACCTATTTTGATGTTTCAAACATGTAAATGACTCTTCCAAGTTTCTCTAGGTGGCTTTGGTTTGTTATAATAATGAGTTAAAGCTACAACAAAACCCTTGTTTCTCAAAATTTTGATGTAGTAGGTAGGGTTGACTAGGTCAAAGAATGAAAATGGATAGAGGATGATGCGTGAGACTTATATTTTATGCTCATTTAATTTTTTAGTAGGTTAAAAAACCTAAATTTTCCAAACTGGTCATAGAAGTTGGCCTATCACTAAAAGGGCCTAATGAGAAAGATAGTGAGAAAACTAGGCAGTAGTGAGAAATAGATTAGGGATTGGTCATAGAGGATTAAGGATGGATCCAATTATATGGGGTAATTTTTAAATAATTATACCTCATATTAAATTTGTTTATAATTTTTTTATGAACTCAAACAAGAAAAATGTTTTTCTCAAAGTGACCTATCTAACACAGTGAAGTCTATGTAGGGTGGAGATGTGAGATTGGTCTATAAGACCAATAATGATATTGAATATTGTAATATATTTATTATAATATGTTATAATTATGATAAAATATAATTATAAATCATTTAAATATAATAAAAATTTTCCCATATGTATTATAAGACTTGATCTTCATGACTATGTTTTTGGAGTTATAAGTAGTTTTGTTTGTGTGAGTGAGAATGTTGAATTTGAGTGTTTATGCATATTATTTAAGAATAAAATGAAAATTAATTTTTTATATATGTTTTATAGGTTTATTTTAATAAAAAAAAATTCATGATAAAATCTTATTAAGGTATGAAAAGTCAAAGGCTTTTGATTGAGTTTTTGCAGCCTATGTGCAGTTCTAAGTGAGCATATGAAGTTGATCAATTAGAGTTTTTTTTCCTTGTTTGATGAATTATAATTAATTTTTTTTTAATATAAGGTAATTTATACTCTATAATTTTATTTTTTTAAATTTAAAAAATTTAATTGTATGCATTAGATTTTGAAGACATACTTTCTGGCAGTGAGAAGGCCTAATTGTGAGTAGACCTAATGGTTCAAAGAGTGAATTAATCTAAATGGAGTTGGGAACATAAGGTGATATTATAAAGGGTATATTTTATTTATTTTTTATTTTTTTCATTCATTTTTAGATTCTCAATGTGTTAAATTGAGGCCTAAGTGAAACATGTGCTTATAAGAGGCCTAATTGCATTAGGTCTCTATTAGGCCTAATGGTGGTTTTTGCACTTAAGGGTAATGACCAACCTGTGTGGTGGTTCTTTCACTTGTGAAAAATGTTTTTTGATATATTATAATGGTTATACAAGTATTGTGAGGTTCTTGGCTGAACAATATGGGTGAGATCAAGAGTCAAGTATAAAGAGAAGGTATAATAAGCCTATTTTGACTAATTAGAATATTAAACATATGAACGAATGATATAAAGTTTTGAAAACTAGGTAAAGAGAATTAATATCATCACAAATGTGTTATAAATATGATATTAAGATATAATTATGTTTATACAGGTGATGATCAAGGTCATTTGACCTAATTCTACCAAGGAAAGGACTAATTGAGTGAGAAGGTCTAATAGGTTATTTGAAGAAGATTGAAGAGTGATAAGAGAAAAATAAGGCCATATTTAGTTGAGTGAGAAAAAATTATTTAAACATGATAAAATTTTCATGGTATCTTATTTCTTCATGAGGTACCTATGGGTTTGGAGCCTCATTTCAAGTTGGAGCATGCTAAAAGGACTGGTTGAGTTGGTGCTTGACTAGTGAGGGGTTGATGTTCCTTGTGGGTTGGTGCCTCACTAAACACTTGATTAATTTATTATAAGAATATAGTTAAAGATATGCATCAATGGTTTTTTTTCCACCAATAGGGTTTCTAATATATATATTATGTTCTTATGTTATTTATTTTCATAGATGTTTGTGTATGCATTGTTTGATGTGTGTAAGTGAATGAATGCTTCATAAATGTTAAGTAAAATTGAAGGATTATTTTAAGGAAATGGATTCATCCCCCCTTAGTAGATATTATTCCAAAAAAGGTTGAAAAAATCAAGAAATATAAATACATTGAAGAGAGATTTCATACATGAATAATTATGAAACGAAACCTTTAAAGAATGTAAGAATAGGTATAGAGACCTAGGAATGTTTGCACACACTTAGACTTTCTTATGTTTCCACCTATAACTACTAAGAAAAGGATTGATCATGAATAGTGATGTTACAAATATTTTAGAGCCTCAATTTAAAGGTTTTAGGTATTAGTTCTGATGAGCTAAGAAGCCAATACAGAGTCAACCCTCATGATAACCACCTATAACTAGCCCACTAAAGGTTCTACCTTATACAATGGTGTCTAATGGAAACACATAGTTCAAATCTTGGAGATATAACATTCAAAGAATAAAAACATGGTAGGATTTTTGGAAGAGTTTAGTGTTTCAAATAAGGCTCTAAAACACTAAGTTAGGATTAGAGTCAGCTCCAACAATACATAGTCAACTACAGTCACATGTAGTTATACATAAATGACTCAAAGTCTCTCTAAAAATTGACACAATGGGTTTGTGTGTGATTTTAAATAAAGACTAGATTCAATGTTTCAAGTATTTTGAGACCAAAAGAGTTCTAAATGGAGTGAAACACTAAAGTAGGGGTTATGAGCTAGAATCATAGCCCTAATATACACTTATTCATCTCTAGGCCCATTTGAGTGACTTAAATCTCTCAAAATATTAAACAATGGTATATGTTTGTTTGAAGTTTAGATGGAAGTTAGAGTTTAAAGTTATTGAAGATAAAAATAAGTTCGAAAGCAAAGAATGGAGAGATAAGGGTCATAAAGGCTATAGGCCTATACATAATCTAGAAACCAATTTGCATGTCTATGATAATAATGTTGTTTATTTGAATAGATAGGCCTCTATGTAGATTTTAGGATGGGAACATGGTGATGTGATGTAGTAGCATCACCTTTCACTTTGTACATAAAGTTATTGTGTGGATTTAGAGGGTGTTATTACAATAAGGAAGTCTTATTAGGCTTCCCTCTTACTTGTAAACATCCATGTTTGTTGTATAAAGATTTCCATCCAAAAAGATAATATTTGAAAATGTAAGACATTAGAAGGGACATGTGAAGTAATAATGAGCCCTATAGGCTTCATTAGGTGTTTAAGGTGTTTAAAAGGTCTTTATTAGTGATTTAACTGAATAGGATCCTAATCCTTGGGATTAGATGTTTATCCTTCACATTCAATATCAAAGTTGTCTTAAAGACAATTCAACATAGAGGGATCATAATAAGGCATAATTTTTAAAAGGAGATACTAATGTAGGCAGAGCCTAATTATCAAATGAGTTTTTGAGAGAAGAATCTATAGAGTTAAAAGTCAAGATTAGATAGTCAGTTATGAGGTGATAAAGCTTTATTCTATTAAATAAGGAACTAAGACAAAGTATAAAGATAAGGAGAAGGACTAATAGTTAAAAGTATAAGATCATGTTGTACGTAATTGTAAGGGTGGATTCTAGACCACTTAGGTCTATATAGGGAATAATCAAAATTGCTAGTCTAATAAATGGTGTCGACTACAATCTATAGGATTGTTCATGTATTAGTTAGATCACTATAAATGAATAAGAGAATTGAGATGTTGAAACAGATTCTTTAGAGGTATTTAATATGTTTCTATTGATCATTTATATTCTCTAATGATTAGACAATACAAAGAAATCAGAAATCTATATTCTATAAAAAGAATAGTTGTGTATGTTCTTACAAATTGAGTTGGAAAGAGATTGTTAGAATAAGACCAAATTGTGTCAGAATATTTGATATTGTTATTATTCATGTGTGGATTAAAAAAACATGCCCTTGGTAGGAATATATAGATAAACTTCAATGATTATGAAAATAATGGTAATTATGAGCATTTTGTGAATAAATGTGATCTTAATTCATGGTTTGAAGAACTTGTAGCATTCTTCATAGAATTAAGATAGTGTTAAAATCTAAAAAAATCAAATGATATGTATTTTATAATAATATTTTTGATAGCCTATTCTTTTTATGAAGTCTAATGTTGCCAAGATCCATCATGAATATATTACTTTGAGCTAATGCCACTCAGACTGGTCTTGAATAAAGTCAATATTCATTTATTTGTCTGTACTTGTAAAATTATATCAACAATCTAGTTTATCCTTACGATAAATTTAAGTGGTAGAGGTTACACAGAAATAAATGACAAAGAGTTTCTTTTGGATGAATTTTAGAGATAAAAAAATAAACTTGTGAAGAGTCTTATTACCTTCATTTGTAGAATGCGTAGGTCATGATCATCGTTCCTAACACAATACATCAAAACTAATAGCTGCTAGTTTAAACCCTTATAAGGCACCTTTTCAAGTTAAAGGATGGGATAATGCAACTGCAAAAGTTTGTAAGTTGTCTATAGGTACTATGCTCTCATCAAGCTATGCATCAGATTGTTCAAAGTAGTACAAGGCTTATCAGTATTGATAACAACTAGGGTAGAAGATATTTTAGTTTCATTATGATATTCACAGTTTTTAAAATATAAGGTTTCCAATTTTAGACTATTTCTAATTTTTGGGTGTGGGCACCTCCCTCATAAAGAGTGTCCAAAAGCATTGTTGGTAGATATGGTGCCTTTTGTCTCTAAATTTTGTATGGAATAAAAGTTGATTTAGACAAATCCAAATTTGATGTGTTTATGTAATAGTTTTTTGAGTGTGTTGATAATCTAATTGATGATAAAGACTCATAAATGAAATTTTCATCTAAAATTTAGAGGTTATGTATGATGCTCATTAATTTTAATGGAGAATATGGTTCTATTTGAAGCAAAAATTGATAATGTCTATCATGTTTAATGAGATTGACTATTGCATTTAAATCATTAGTAGTAGTAGATATGGTTTGAGATATAAAAAGCTTTGGGGAAGGCAAAATGTCTTTGAAGTTTTTTGGGTGGTTGATAATAGACCAAAACTATAGAGTTTTTATTTTCTTGGTTTTCATGGTGTTTGTGAGGATGTCAATCTATCAATAGAGGAATTTTAAATTTTGATAGGTATGTGTAGTAATTTATTCCATGATTTAAAGTTGAATAATCTAGATTAAGGTAATATTTTCTATTGAGTTCCACCACATATTTATTTCAAGTTGAATTCTATATAGAGTCTCAGAAATAATTTCATCGGTCTTATTAAACCAATATAATAAGATAAGGATATTGATAAGGTGTAAGAGCGTTGTGAGAATGTATATATACATTTTAATTTATTATTTATGAAAGTATGAAGTTGTCAGGATTATGTCACATAAATTTTGAACCACTTAAAATTTTTATAAAGATCAATTTAGATGTTAGAGTTAATGTATAAGATTGATTAGAAAGAAGTCAAGATCAGTGTATGATTGTGAATGAAAATTGGATGAAAATAGTATTGATGTTATCAATTTTGGTATCAGATCATAGGAATGATCTTTTGGAAATGAATCAGTTTTGAAATTGCATAATAGTTAAGAAATTTTGTGAGAAAGTTGAAAAATTATCTAAAGTTACCAAGTTAGATTTGCAAAGATTGCAAAAAAAAGGTAACAAGAGTGCCTTAAAATGTGAAGCTCTTAGAATTGATATTTTGTTTCATATTGAAGGGCAAAGGTTTTGAAATATTGATTATTTTGATAAAGTGATGGATACTATTATAAAGGTTTCTCTTGGATCAGATATAAATTTTTAAGTTTGATTGACAGGTTATGGTTACAGTAGTAACACATTTATTGTAGGCTATTACAAAGAGAGTTGAAGGTGGTTTAGTAGTAATAAGCCTTGTAAGGCTTGAATAAAGATAAAGAGCTTAGTGAAATCTTTAAAATATAGTCTAAGAAGGAAGAGTTAGACAAGATAGCCAAAAGACTAAGGTGAAACAAACTTAGGTGAGGCATGAGAGAGATGAATGAGAGACAAATGGAAAGGCTACTAGAAAAGAGAAACCACAATGAAAAAAAAGATAGAGTGATGATAGAGATGGAGGTCCAAGATGAGATGAGAAAAATAAGAGAAATATTAGCATTGATTTAGTTTCTAATAGAGAGTGTGAAAACAACAGAAAGCCAAGGTGTTGGCATAAAGTTAAGGAAGAGAGTAAAGTGGCATGTGGGATTACTTGTACAAAGAAGGAGACATAAAATGGTTACCTTGATGAAAGAAAAAAGGAGATTAAAAAATACTTATAAGTTTGTGAAAGAAGTAAAAGAGATGTTTATAGTGGAAGATAAAAATGAAGATGATAAGGCCATATAAAAATTTCTAGCCTCTCTCCAAGAAAGAGAAGAATTGGTGGTTGAAAAGGAAGAAGTCAATGAGGCACTTTTGGCTCAAATTTTAAATGTAATTTTTATTTTCATGTTTTATATGTAGGTGAACATTCTAAGCCAAAAAATTATCTCATGTAAAAATAAGATGAAAAAAATGATGTTACAGAAGAGGAGTTGCAAGTAACCATTAACACACATGAGGATGCTGATTTGTTTCTAAAAATAGAGATTTTATCAAATCAATGCATGGATAAGTTATTTGATGGATTGATTCATAGTTTTTATTATATAATAAGCATGGAATACCTTGATTTATTCATTAAAAATGTTATTTTTTAAAAGGAAATTTCCTTAGAAGGCAACAGGGTCATTAAACTATCAAATGAAGATCAAATACAAGTTGTAGTTGAGGCAAAAGTTTTAATTTAAGAGGAACAAGAAATTTTGATTTAATATCAAACAATAAAACAAGAACAAATTGAATAATTATAGCAAAAATAATTTCCTAAAAAAATCATCTCTAAATTAAATCATGGGGAGCATGCTTATAATGAAAAATTGATTTGTTTCTTTGATAAGTTTGTTTTGAATGCAAGAATAGCTTGGAAGAAAGAACCAAGGAGGATATCTAAGTGTGGAGAAATGTTGAATGTTCATTTTTATGAAATTTTTTTTATAGAGGACCAATAAAAAATAAGGAGTGAACAAAAGGAACAAATGAATAACTGGAAGAAGAGAATGAAACATTTGAGCTAGAGCTCAAAATTCCTCTACCTAAGAAGTCTGATGCAGGGGCATCACCTTCCACTTTGTACATAAAGTTATTATATATTTTTGCAGGGTGTTTTTATAATAAGGAAGTATTATTAGGCTTCCCTCTCGCTTGTAAATATCCATGTTTGTTGTATAAATATTTCCCTTCAAAAACACAATGTTTGAAAAATTGAAAATGTACAACATTGAAAGGGACATGTGATGTAATAAGGAGCATTATTGGCTTCATTATGTGTTTATGGTATTCAAAATTTATTTATTAGTTATTTAAGTGAATAGGATCCTAATCATTGGGATTAGATGTTTATCCTCCACATTTAATATCAAAGTTATCTTAAAGACAATTCAACATAGAGGGATCCTAATAAGGCATAATTGTTAAAAGGAGATATTATGCCTTATTAGATTAAATTAATATCTCCTTATCTTTATAATTTTTACTTATCCTTATCTTTATACTTTGTCTTATTTCATTATTTAATGGAATAAATCCTTATCACCTCATAACTGACTATCTAATCTTGACTTCTAACTGCATATATTCTTCACTCAATAACTCATTTGCTAATTAGGCTCTGTCAATGAGATTGACTATTGCATTTAAATTAGTAGTACTATAAAAGATGTTTTGAGATATAAAATGCTAGGGGGAAGGCCAAAATTCTTTGAAGTTTTTTGAGTGGCTGGTAATAGACTAAAACTATAGAGTTTGTATTTGCTTGGTTAGCATGGTGTTTGTGAGGCTATCAATCTATGAACAGAGGAATTTGAAAGTTTTGTAGGTATGTGTAATAATTTCCTTCATGATTTAAAGTTGAATAATCCAAATTAATGTAAAATTAGCTATTAATTTCTACCACGTATTTATTGCAAGTGGACTTCTATAAAGATCATTAGTTAGAAATAATTTCATCAGTCTTATCAAACCAATATAAAAAGATAAGGATATTGATAAGGTGTAAGAGCTTGGTGAGAATGTAAATATATTTTTTAATTTATTTATTATGAATGCATGAAGTTTTCAGTCTTATGTCATAAATTTTTTGAACCACTTAAAATTGTTATAAAGAGTAATTTGGATGTTGGAGTTAATGATAAGCTTGATTATAAAGAGGTCAAGATAAGTGTACGATTATGAATTAAAATTGGAAGAAAATATTATTGAAATTTTTTATCATGATGAAAAATCCATACATCACCCTCTGACTCATCTCAAAGATGACAAATAATGAAAAACCTTTAAATTTTCCTATTTAGACCAAGAAATGACACATTCCTATATATCCAAGGTAGTTGCTTATTTGGATGTCTAAAAATATTAAATAATATATGATGGATAATAGGGTAATTTAATTATATTGAGATGATAAAATTACTCTAAAAATCCCTCAAACTCAAGCAATGATATGACACAAACAAACCCTATTACAACTAATTGTCCTTACACGCACAACTTATAAGGCAAACCTAGAGGAGATGAAATGAAATGAGTTTTAAATGGTCTTGGATAAATTTTAGTAGATATTTATAAACATACATAAATACTTCCATGATATATCAGACATTTTATAGTGGTAAGAAAGTTAAAACCAAGCATTTGGGGTTATATAGTTAACACAGTCTACAAATCCTAAGCCCAAAAAATGAGATGTTATAGATAACTTGAGGAAGAATTTGATTGTATAATTATTTAAATAGGTTATGAGGAATGTCTCATACCTAATTCAGGGCATTGGAGACTAAAACCAATCTATGAGAACCACCTATAGACCTAAAACTTATTCACCTCTCACAAAATGCTTGTTTCCAGCCAATAGGTCATTTTGATTTGCTTGGTATGGATAAAAGGAAATGCATGGGACCTTATTATCATATGGGAATTTATCCACCCTAATTTAATTAAAATTTTTGAAATTGGTTTTAGGATTCATACATGCATATTTATGAATCATCACTAAGAATTTGAAGTACTTTCAGGCTTCCTAAGAGGGTTATAATGACCAGTTTGTAGAGATGGAATTCAAAAGAAATTAAAATTCCAAAAATTAATATTTAAACCTCTGATTTTTTTTATGACTCAAATTAATTTCTTCACATTTACTTGATCTATACAAACTATTGTACAAATTTCCATAAATCCCTTATTTTGTGTGCTTTTAGTGTTTAATAAGGATTTCATAGAGATGGATACTTTACAATCACTAGAAGAGTTCATGTATTACTTATTTGATCTATTAAAATAAATAAATTTAAAATAATTGGAAGAGTTCATATATTACTTATTTAATCTATTAAAATCAATAAATTTATAGGTAACCATTTAAAGTTATTAAAATAACTCCATTTTTTAAGGTAGTCCAAATAGGCTTGTGAAGGGCTTATTTTTTGGCAATTTAATGGTTTGGCTATAAGCACAATGTTATAAAAGATAAAAATTGACATGGAGATTATATATGGAATGGGTAAAGTTAATCACTCACTTACTATATGTTTCACAAGTATAGGAAGAGTTTAGAGCTAGAATTCATTTTTAGGGCTAGAGGCCTAATTAGGCCTAATTAGTAGAAGAGCTATGCAGAAAAAGTAAATTTCCACTTGGATTTAGATCATGTAATTTGACATAGATCTGTAAGAATATATATATTCCTATATATTCCTTTATTTTTTAAATTTAACTTGTACAACTTCCACATAACTAGAAAAATAGTAAAAAAAGGCTACAAGTAATAAGACCTAATTGAGGATTTTAGTAGAGAGACACCTATTGGGTCTATTTTAAGGCCTCAAAATGGATTGTTTTAGGTCCAATATGATTTAAATATTCCATAAAGTTTATTATTATCTATAGTAACTAAAACCAAGTTTTGACACTTATGTGCAAAATAGGCCTAAGGAAATAAAGACCCTTCTAGACACCTTGCATGAGAAAGAAGTGATGTGTGAAAGTGAACCTATTAGGGTTAGCTAATAGGTGTAAAGAGAAAATAAAAAATGTAGGATAAACTAATATAACCACAAATGAGGACACTTATCTTTCAACATGTCAAGAATAAAGGGAGTTTCAAGAAGCTAGTCAAGGTGTCAAGCATGCCTTTCAACCTCCCAAACCACTTGGAGAGCTAGAGAATCTAAAATGGAGATACACATGGATTTATAAGTATATTATGACTATTAAATAGATAAAAAAAAAATTTAACTCACATGAAACTTTTATATCTTCTCTCTCTTTCATACTTCTTCTCTTCTATCATACTTGTGTTATATATTAAGCCACTTGTCCTAGAAATAGATCCTCCACCCGAGTATGGCTAACCCCTACTCATTTTTAGCCTTGAATAAATTAATAATGATCTAGTTTACCTTCTCTATAATTTTTTTTCAATGTTTATGTTAATTTAGTTGATCCTTTCTAAGTGATAACTTCTCTCCCTTAGCATCTTGTCTTTGCTTGCATCCATATTCAACTTTGAAAGTCCATTGTAGGTCTCTTCAAGTGTTATAATGTATCTTTCATGATTTTAGTGAGATTTGTATACACTATTGTCAAGTTATGACCTTTTTTAGTAATCCTAACTTAAGTTAGCTTCACGAACCTCCATGATAAATGCTAATGTAAGGGTAGTTTTCGAGTAGTGTCATATACATATTAGGCTTGTGTTTGAAGTGTAGTTACATTTGGTTGGTAGTGCTTATATTATAACTGGTTCATCACCTTGTTAGGAAATGTTTATTTCATGTTCTCTCTATATTTTTTAATCCAATAAATCAATTATTATAGGTGATAATCTATCAAATACTAATCTAGGGAACTATCCCTTCAATTTAGAGGTTTACCTTTGCTATAGAAAACCCATATGCCTAGAGGTAAACCAATGTTTGAATCAATTTAGAGGATGATTGAACAAACTCTATAAGGGTGTAAAATTGAGTTAAAACACCTCCATTGAGTTAATATCCTATAAAATCTTAAAAATAAAAATAAATCAATTAAAAATACCAAACAATTAAAAGAGAAAGAGAAATAATTCATCTAATGGTGAAAACCATGCTTATGGTGCCTTGGGAAAGATCCATGACGAAAAATAGGTTTATAACATCATTTTAAAATAACTAATTTTATTTAATTACCTTGACACTTAAGGGAAACCTCATTTCCATTAAATACCATTCCATTATATTCCAACCATTTGTAGTTTTTCATTCCTATTCAGCCCAACCCATCTTATTGTGACCATTAGTCTTCCTGTCTTGAATTTTTTTATAGAATTAGAAGATATATTGACACCTATTTTGGAAACATTTTGGCATATTATCTATATGACACTTTGATGACTAGACACATTTAGCTCTCACATGACATTTTCCTTGGAGATTCCCAGTCCCTTCCCTCATTATCATCCATTATTAGCCTACATTATTCATTTATATTTCCTTCATTTTTATCTCCCACTTTCTAGTTGAACTATAGTGGATTAAGGTCTACTCATACTATTTAGGCAATTCTCTATTTTTGAGGTCACCTCAACCACCTTTTTCATGCTATCAATATTTTTTGAGTAACCTAAGCCATGCTCTCACCATTTTATGAGCAACCAAACCCATACTCTCTCCATTTTATAATCAACCTAAGCCATGATCTCATTATTTTGTGAGTACCTTTATTTAATTCTCTCACCATATTTTGGGTTAAAATATTCTACATATCTTAATACTATATTGAGTTGAGATGTTAAAAATGTTAAAAGACCAAAAAAATTCAAAAAAGTCCAAAAATCCCAAAAATTAAAAAAGGGATTAAAATCTCCATGAGAGATATAGATCCAAAAAAAATTTAAAAGTCCAAAAATCCTAAAAATTAAAAAGGGATTAAAATATCCATGGGGGATAAAAATCCACAAAACTCAAAAAAAAAAATGTCATCCTAAATCTAGTCATTTTACTTGATTTATATTGAGCCACTAACTTTAGCAAGCATTGGGATGTGTCACTACCAAATTTTCCCTACTAGGGAAAATTTATTATTTGTTTCAATCATCTTAACCACCTTAGTATGTGACCTTCCCTTGCATGTATCATTGCTTGGAGGAACTATTCCATTATCATTGTCATTGAGCCTTCACACATGGATTTGACTTTGTTGAACAATAAGATGCTTTATATTGTTTTTATTTTTAAGTTTGTGAGTGTTATTTGCTTATTTTCTTATTTTTTTGTTTTTATTATTTTTTAATCAAATCAATCCATTGTTCTAATCTGATCATCATCATGGTGTTACCTATCACATAGTTGTACTTGAGTCCATATTTTGACATTCATCATCATCATAATCATCATCATCATCATCATCATCATCATCATCATCATGGTTTTTCATCATTAGTGAATTATTTTCAATTGTTTATTGGATTGGCTATCATTCCTTATGCACATTTTATCTAGGCCATCATGATGTTTTATGTCATTATGCATACCATTTCATGTTTTATATATATATATATATATATATATATATATATATATATATATATATATATATATATATATATATATATATATATATATATATATATATATATATATATATATATAAAGTATTATAAGTCTAAATAGCAATGTCACTATAATAAATCTCCTTATCTAAAAATCTAATGCAATCATATGACCAACATGGATAATCAACATACCTTATTATATTTTATAACATCATTCATATGCTCCTTTTATATCCACTTGAACACATGCATGATCCTTCTAATGCTATCAAGGATATTTACTTTAGCATTGATGTAGGTTCTCCTAGTATCCTCTATGAGAATTATTTTTCCATTTACCCTTCCATTACCATTACACATTCCTTTACCATTAACCAGCCTAGCTAGTATATTGATAATCCACCTCCCACATATGTCGATTGGGACCAAAAGAATTAGACATTCTTAAAATCTTTCCATGGTGACATCTTAGTGTAAATTTTTTTAGGGACCTAAAACAACATTCAAAAGAATAAAATTATCCTAATGAAACCTCATTTGAGGCACTAGGGGAAAATCAAACTCTAAACTTATAATCTTCTAGTGAAACCTGGTTTGACATGCTAGATAATAATAAGAATCCTTTTAGTAAAACCTTCCTTAGGATTCTAAGGGATAATAAACTAAATTATCTTTTTCCCTTAGTGAAACCTTATTTAAGGTGATATTGGATAATCCAAATCAAAATAATTAATAATAATTTGTTGGTGAAAACCTCTTTGTTGGTGAAAACCTTATTTATCTAGGCCATCATGATATTTTATTAAGCCACTCATTTTAACAACCATTGGGATGTGTCATTCCCAAATCTTCCCTATTAGGGAAAAAATATTATTGGTTCCAATCATTTTATTAACCTTGTGATGTGTCCTTCCCTTACATATATCCTTGCTTGGAATTAATATTCCATTACCATTATCATTGAGCCTTCACACATGGATTTGAATTTGTTGAAAAAAAAAGACTATTTCTATTGATTTTATTTTCAAGTTTGTGTGTGTATGTTTGATTTTTTATTTGATTTTATTATTTTTACCTTGACTCATTCCATCTATCCAATAGGTTCTTCAACATGTTTTTCCCTATCATGTAGTTGTACTTGAGTCCATCTTTTGACATATTTTAGCATCATCATCATGGTTTTTGATCATTAATGAATTGTTTTCAATTGCCTATTGTATTAAATGTTAGTTTGTATGCACATTATGTCTAATCCATCATTATGTTTTATGTCATGATGCATAAAATTTTGTGCTATATCAAAAATCAAGTATCAAAATTCTAACTAGTAATGTCTCAACAATAAATCTCATTATCTACCATCCAATACAATCAAATGACTAACATGGATAATCTATATGCTACTCATGGCACATATAAGCATATATAAAATTCGTAATCATTTCATTCATTCCATTTTATTACAATTTATAGGAGAACTACATTAGCCTAAGGTCCTTATAGATTATTTAGGCAATGCTCAAAACCAACTAATTTTTTAGGTTAGCTCAACTACCATAATATCATTATTATTTAGCATCCATATTCTTCCTATCCACTCACATCACTCTTAAATAATTATTCTTCGTTATATTTTTTTTACCATTGAGAATTGTTGTGTTTATGTTTTTTATGGCTTCTTGAGTATTTGAAAAGTCACTATACCCTTGCACATATATTTTCACCCATTCATCATTAATCTATGTAATAGGTTACATCCTTGATATATGTTTACCAACCAATTGATTAATTTCTTAACCAACATTTTTCAAAATGAATATCCACCTTATTATGTCAAACCATTTATAAAAATCAATTATCAAATCTTCCCTACTAGTGTAAACCATTTATACTAATCAATGATAAAATATACCCTATTAGGGAATACTAATTAGACTAATAAAAAATCAAATCTACCCTACTGGATAAATTCGTTAAATAAATGATTAAATATGCTATACTTGGGAACATTATTGTGATCAACCAAAACAATCCTCTTTGGGGCCAATTCCATCATTAAGGATTTATTCTGATTCTAATCCCATAAATCTCACCCTATTTGGGGCATGAAAAATTGTGCCACTTGTTTTGAGATGTATCCTTCCCACTTCCCCCCACCTTGGGGATAATTCTACTCTATTTTTATCTAACATTAGAAATAAAATCATGTGAGCATTAATTAATTTGGATTAATCTCATTCATGGGTTAATTATGCTATTCTCCTTTCTTATTCCTCTCTTTTTCAAGAGCACATAGACATATTTCATCACCGCTTTCCCTCTCAAGAGGGAATCATGGGTCACTAATTATTTTTGCACCTCATTTTTTAACTTCTTATTAACAACTTTTTCATTCTTTTAAAAGATGTTACCTCATTTGTATCTCACAATACCTTCTCAATAGAGGAAATAGATAAACACTTAAAATTAGACACTTCATATTTATTTTAATTGTGTCTTCTATTAACACTTTCAACCTTACCAAAATTATTTTTCCTCTAATGGTTAATTAATCTAATCTACTCCTAATGGAAAACTATATGGATTTGGAATTATATATTTTATAAATGCACAAATTGAATTATTAAATCACCTAAGGTTGAATCATCATACCAAGTGTGTAATTAAGATATATTACAAGATCTTACACATCTCTTACACAATCTTCCTCTTACACCCTTCTTACACACTCAAAAAAGATTTCATGATTTTGGTTCTATGTCACACACATTTCCTCTCTCTTACACACTCCATATATATCATATATGAGAATGGAATACTAATATTAGGTCCTTGATATTCATCTCAATATGGATTGTCCACAATTATTTTCCAACTCAATAAATGAAAGGGCCTTTAGACTCTTTCACCATGACTAAAAAGTTCAACAAATCTCTACCAAATATTAAGGCCATCACTCAAAAATTATTAAACATTTCCAAGCCAAACCTCAATTGGAAAAATAAAAATGTTTCCCATATGTGAAACCACCATTAGTAAGACTACTAGTTCACAATCCAAGCTCAAGCCTCTTCAAACTAAGGTAAATTCTTTTATTTATCTTCTCTTTGATTTTTTTTTGATAATATTATCTCATCCTAGGGAATAGGATTAGAGTGTTATTTCTTTAAGTTATTTTTGGATTTAATTCACTAATAATGGACTAACCCCCTTTGGTTTATTATTTATAAAAATTCCACATAGCCCTTCATGATAATAGTTAAATAGTTCTAAAACTACTGAAACACAATTTATAAAAGAAGAACAAGTAATAAAAAATAAATAGAAAATAAAGTGAAATATTTTAGTGTAGGAATTAGAATTTTTTTATAATAGAAAATTAGATTTTTAACTAAAACCCTAGACCACACAAAAATAAAAAAAATAATAAAAAAATATTATTACATAATAAAGAGATAGTAATTGTAAGTGATCTATGCAATATTTAGAAATAGGAAATATGTTATTAAAAAAAATAGTCACTTTATAGAACCCAAAAATTAATTTGAAAAAAGAATTATTTTTTTCTACTTAATCTGGCACTTACTAAATATATAAATTTGTAATTTATAAGTAGTTTGTATAGTATTTTGTCAAATGAAAAGAGGTTTCTAAATGATTATATTTAATTAGAAAAATATCTAAGAATTTTTAACATGATTTATTTTACACTAGTTATGAACCAAATAATGTACTATGATTTTGAGATAATTATGAAGAAACCCTAGAGTATACACAATAGAAAATCTATAATTATAGTAAATCTGTTGGATATTAATGAAATCTAAGAGAGGTACTTTAAAAAATAATTGAATGTAAAGAACCTAAAAATTACTTTTATTATAGATTTATCTGTCTCCCCTATGCAAATACTTACTAAAAATAGTAAACTTTAATTTTTGAGAAATTTATGAAAAAAAACTAATAAAGAAAGGTTTTTTATGATTTTTGTATGAAAAATAAAAAACTCTAAGGATTTTTAAAATAAATATGAAATTAATTAGATGTCATAGAAAAAATACTAATGAGGAGCTAGGGTTTTGACATTGTTGGGCAAAACTTTGACCCTAAAATTAATTTGTATTAATAAATTAAATTATGAATAAACTATTAACATTGATATATAAACATATACAATTAAATTCAACAAAATACAATGTTGAAATTATGTTTTATCAGTGAACTATAAGAACATATATGTATACTTAGATTCAATACTATTGGTTATTGATTATATATATAATCTACTAATTATAAATGATCAAATCATACTCATAATCATTATTCCATATAATTTAGAATGTTAGAAGGTATAGGGATAAGATCAAAAAAAGGAAAACATTTTAGTGTGGGTATATTTACTTTTGCTATATTTGCCCTATTGATTGAATGAAAGAATTTCCAATGATAAAACATGTAGTTGCCTATGAAGGTTTCCTTATTCTAGATTTATGTAAAAACCTAAAAAATTAAATCCCTAGTCTAGTACAAAAAAATAAAAGAGATAAAAATCAAAATGGGGAAAATAGGGGGAAGTTGGAATGGTCAAATTATCCTAAAAAAAACCTTTTTAACTAAGGTTGATTACATAGCCCAAAAGAGCCTCCAAAAGATGTAGTTCTCCCTTTTATGAAAAGCAATAAATACATGATGAATGAAATTAGAATATTGATTGTAATTACTAACAATATATACCCTTGAACTAAAATAAAACACTAGAAAACTTGGCATATGACTATAAGAAAATAACATAATTGAAATTGAAGATAATAATGTTATTTTTCTCAATATGGAAAACTTTTAAAATAGAATGTATAGATAATTATTGGGTAATGAATTAAGTGGATTTGATGTGATTTTATAGATTTTTTTCTAAATATTTCAATTATCAAACCTTATGAAAATAATGAGAGAACCATTACCAAATGTTTTGATTTAAAATGTGTATATTGGAGTTGAGAGGACTAGCACAAACTAAGGGACAAGTTCTCACTACGGTCTTGTCTGCCTAATGTGGTCCTGTATCATAATGTCAAAAACTTATAAACTTTATAGGAATGTTTTATGATAATCATAAAGATGAATAGGAATGAAATAGTGATATTTTCATTTTATTTTCTCAGTATCAGTAAGATATTGTAGGTTTTTGTAATTATTTTGACTAATGAAGTGGTGAAATGACCAAGTAAGGTAAAGATGTCAAGAATAAACATTGTTAAGAATTTATTGATTAAATTTATGTGTCTACATAATATTATATTATTTCCATGGCTAAGGATTCTAACTTTATTTTTAGTGAGGTGAATCATTAAGAAGATAACTAATTGGAATATTACCTAGGGTATTCACCATCCATGTTTAACTCTCATAATTGGATTTAAAACCTTGGATTTATTGTAAAAATAAAGGTTGAGACATTGTTATAGAATTAATAAGTGCCTATTATCCTTACCTTTATGGATAAAAAATATGAACTAATTATGTTTGACTTTTTAGATGAAAAAGAGGCTAGTTTTGGATTTTTTCATGTTTTTTACGACATCCCTAAGGAACATAATAAGGTAATATTTCATTTACTTCCTTTCCTTTAAGGTTAATTTTATGATGATAATATCTTTTATGTTGAGGAATAAGAGCTAGAAATTTTGTTCCCCCACCTTAGTTTGAAAAGGGAAATTATTATCTTATGATTATACCATTGAAATCAACATTGTTATTAATGAAAATCCATGTTCATTAAGCTAGTTTATTCTCTTACCCCAAAGAAATTTCAATCCTATATTAATATTTTTATTTAACTTGTTTATTTTTTCATTCAGATTTTTTTTACATGACTAGGTTTGAATCTTTGAACATGGTGAAAAAAATAGTCACTTGAATCGATGTCAAGTTGATTAATAAAATTTTGAGACCTATCAAGCCCAAAGTGACTCTAATGGAAAAGGAATTGGTCATAAAGCTTCATACACTTTGTTTTATTAAGAACATACACAATTCCATGTGGATCTCTAAAATTTCCCCCATTATTAAAAATAACAATCTAATTAGGATAGACACTGACTTTAGAGATATTAATAAGGCATGACCTAAACATTAATTTCTTTTACCTTGTATTATTTGTATTATCAATGTTATGACAACTTATGAGATGTTATCCTAAATGGATGATTTTTATAAATATAATCATATTCACTTCTCATTATAACATCACAATAACACAATGTTCACCACCCCATAAGGTACCTTTTACTAAATTATCATGCCATTTTACCTCAATAATGTAGGTTCCACCTATGAAAGGGACATGACCCATATTTTATGTGAACTACTACACTTCATTGTATATTCATATGTATATAATATCTTAGGAAAGTATAAGAACCAATATGATCACATTAAAGAGTTATATAATATTTTTACATGAATTAAGAAATATAAAGTTAAACTTAACATTAAGAAGTTTTTCTTCTGATTTACTATTGGAAAAATCCTATAGTACATTATATATAGATGAAATATTAATAGTTATCATTCCAAAACAAATTTAAATTTAGACATCATCTCCCTTAATGAGAAACATGGTATTTGTTCTTTGAAAATTTTTATCCATTTCAAGGTTCCTTCCATACCTCACGTATTTTATCCACCTTATTAATAAATTTATTAGGAAGGAAAACAATATTACTTCGACTCAACATTTCCAATATTTTAATGTCATTAATATCTTTTTGATGTTGCCTCCTAAGATATAAAAACATCATATCCTTTAATTAATATTTAAATGTGTTTTAATTATAGGCATGTTGACCCAATAATATGATGATATTAGTATATGGCCATTGATTTCATCAATCACACTATGTTAAATTAAAAGAATTTATATAAAAAAACAAGAAAAAGAGTAATTTACAATCATATTCACCACCAAATGATTGAGTCATTAAATTCTAAATAAATAAACTTTATATATCATCAAATCTAAGCATTTGTGCACATTCTTGTCCTAACCTTTAAATTTAATAAATTTGGTCACTTTATTATGTTTATGTATGATTTTGATCTCACCTGTCTTTAGATTTTGAGCTTACTTTATTAAATTTCATATTATATGTGACTATTTAGATAATTCACCTATATATATTTCAAATTGTGTCCATGGTATTAGTCCTTATGAACACATTTTCCTCATTTAACTTTTACCTATGGCTCAATCCTAATGGTAAGTATAGATCACCAAATTTATGATTGATTGATCTTATCATGCATGGTATGACTGTTAGTAGATGAGGTACCTTCACATGGTGGCTTCTAAATATGTTTTTATTGATCATGTTATTTATCATCATGAGTTTTATGGAATATTAACTAGATGTATAAATTAATCTAAGTCCCTTAGATTCCTAATTGAATGTCATAGTATAATTTTCAAGGGTGATTTTGGAAATCATGTGACTACTAGAAAGATCCATTGTATTTTTTGTTGGCACACTTTTTAGCATTATGTGGTTGAATATGTACAACATATTCCTATGTACAATTTTTTTCATATGCCATCAATATCTAATCCCAATATTTGTAGCTCATAGTAACTCCTTGGAATTTCTCCACTTTTGTCCATGATATTATTGGGAAGCTTATTCAATATTCCTTGTAAATGCATTGTCATACCATAATAAGCAATAAATATTTTACAAAGTGGATATAATATATACCTTTGAGTTTTTCCATAAGTTTTATTATTTTTGAATTTATCTTGAATTATATTATTTTTATATTTGGTGTTCCTCCAATAATTATATTTCATAATTTATCTCCCTCTAATAATATAGAGGTAAGTGAACTCTTCAAAATTTTCCATATTTGGAATCAAATGGATTCTTTCTATTACCCTAAAATAAATGAAAAATCTGAAGCAATAAATAAATATCTTGAGTCTATTGTAGTTAAAAAAAATAAAGACATCAATAATAACTAAAACCTTAAACTTTGTACTACTTTGTAAGCCTAGAGAACCATTATATGCACTCTCATAAGGAAAACAATTTGTATTTATTATTTAGTTATGAGGACATATTTATCTTGAAATTTTAGCTTACAAGAATATAACTTTACTTATATATTTTGTTAGACCATGAGGAGTATATTTTTACATCACTAGTTGAGTTAGAATTATTAGAGGGAAATATTCTTATGGTAGTCACATTACATGAGGATTACATAATAAGCATGTCAATATAGTATAACAATAAAGTTAATGTTTGTCATATTTAAGTGGGTGACCTTCTATTAAGGCTAGACAAAAGTATTGAGAAATTATATAGCAAAGGCCAAAAGTTTAGACCCAAGTTGTTAGGCCCTTTTTATATGACTAAATACTTTTATAATTGGTATTTTTACTTATTCACTATGCAAGGAAAGGATTAGGCTAAGTTTGTAAACTCTATTCACCTAAAATGATACGTTATATAGGGGAACTATATTCAAAATTTTCTTATCAATCTTCATACACCTTATGTTTCCATTTTTAACATACAATTTTTGTTCTTTGTTATGTTCAGATGATTATTTGGAACTTATTTCACATGTATAATTTACTTTTATAATTAAAAACATATACCCATCTCCTACATTAATTACATTTCCTCATAATTTTCTCTCAAAACCCACCTTAAAGGGGAGTTTTATTTTATGTCCTAATTAGTAAGGCTATAATGTTTCTTGTTATGAAAATATCCCTTTTCTCAAAAATTTACTATCATAAATTATTCCAAAATATTTTATAATGAAAACCTCCATTTATCATTTCTCAGTAGGTAAAGTTCAAAGTTTTTTTTAATAAAACTAATTAGTTACAATTTTATTAATTTCATGTGTTTTAACTATTTATCATTTAGGTATGAATATCACATACACAGTAAACTATGGAAATTAGATCTAACTCATGTATTAAAAATAATTTGAAAGTATGACACAATGGAAAAATAAATGAAAAATAATGAATATAAAATGGAAATGAAAATAAACACACCTAAGCTGAATTTTGGAATTTTGAAAATGGAAGCAAATTTTGAAAGTTGAATCAATTATAACTTCAAAATTTATATGTCATTACTCATTGGGAAATAATTTTCAAGTCAACAACTATGTATAATATAAAATTAACAAGATGCCAATTATGTACTTCTATTACTACTAATGATGTATTTTTTCAAAGATCATTTATATATTTATTTATATATTCTTTAATGTCTTTATAAAGTGTACAAGTTGATGTTGACAAGGTTTTATGCATAATTTATATAATCAACGAACAAAATGTGTTGAAACACTTGTATTTATATCTTGACCTAACTCTCAAATAGTATGTGAAAGTTTTATAAATTTTAAACCTATAAATAATTTGTATTTGTATATTTCACACACTTAAATAAAATTTAATTTATATATCTTATGCATGTGAGTGAAATCCCAACCCAAGCGATATAAAGAGTCTCACCTCCTCTCCTAAATAATCAAATACAACTATATTTTAACAATATAAATTTATTTTATAAAAATATGATGATGTCATAATATGTGGATGAAATATATACTCAATTAAAGTTCAATATGTAGGTTCCTTGACAAGTGTAGCTACATGGAATCAATGTTTGGATCAAAGTAGTTAGAGACCTCCTAATTTAGTTTTTGAATAGTAAATAACTATGGATTGGTTTGTATTTTTAAACCTATATAGGACATGGTGCACATAAGAAGACCATAATATAGTGTGATAAGTGAAACTCAAACCACATGAAATAAATCCAAGGTAGGATAGACAATTCATAAGTGGAAAAAATCAACAAGTCATTGATTATATCTAGTATAAATCACTAGACTATTAATTTTATACCATTAGGAAAAAGGGCTTGTATTGGATGAAATACTTCTCAGATAATGGATTACTTATATCTTGAAGATGTGAATAGACAAATATGACACAAACTTGAAGATATATAGATAAATAAAGGTCATATAAAAAATATTATGGGTGGAAAGGTGTCTAAAATAACCAATTGTACACAAGTGTACCAAGTGTGTAAATGCATTAAATAGACACAATGGAAAAGTATGTCTAACTAATTTTATGTTTCTACATAATACCCCACTTTGGTGAGCATATATGTATCATTTATCCCTAAAATTATATTATATATATTTTTTAAAAGTGATAAGATGTCGAACAACCTTTTTTCATTATTAACCATGATATTACTCATGAGATAGAATTATTTTTATGGCCAATTATATTAAATTTAAAAAGTATATTCATAGTACTTTTGGGTTATGGGTTCATAAAAAAATCATATGTTATATCAAAATTCACTCTACCCTTATCGATCTTGATACCCTCATCCCTTATAGAGTAGCATATTGGTCAAAATTTATTCTTAATTTTCAAGAGTTTTGTATTAGCCTTGTGAGGTAAGGTTTGAGAACCTATCCCATTAGTAATCATGTTTAGAAAATGATTTCATGGTTACTATTGGGTAGATTAGAGTTATTAGTAGATATTGCGAGAACAATACTTCACATTCATCCTCTTATAAATATTTGTTTAAGAAAGCCTATATTATAATATAAAACTCATACTTATAGTTTCATACTGCAATGATAACATTTTCACCCTTGCCAAAAATTTTAAATCAATATCATGTACACTATTCATATTTGGTATTTGAATCAGAGATAACTAAAGATTGGAATGTAGTAATAATCTAACATCAAGATTTCATATATTTAATTATCCTTATTGGTATTAAATTTTATACCAACCTAATCCTCATATATATAGATAAAAACAATAGAAAATCATTTCATGCAACCATGATTTTTCATTCAATGTGTTCTTATTGAGCATTGCTAAACGCATGCTATCTTACATACTTTGAGCCTGCCAATAATAGTCTATCCTAGGTTATGTTAGGTTATTTGTCTTGTATGAATCAATTATGAATGATTATATTCATTCACAAGGAACTAGACTGCTTAAACTATATTTATAGTCCCATTAAGCACTAAGTTTTATTTAAATAAATAATATCACTCAAGTTTATTTTTAAACCCACACTCAACACATGGTATCTATATGATAAATAACATGTCAATGCTCAAGAAGCTATTTGATCAAAACCATGTTTTTAATTTACTATTAAAACTTATCCTTCCTCTACCAATTCTTAATGAAACCATATTTTTAACAATGACAAAGTATTTAATTCATATAATATTATAATAATTGTTATGGTTTCATATTATACTTGTAATATCAATTAAAATATTCTAAACATAAATCTTCATGATAGCATATCAACACAAAGTATTCCTCTATTTAGTTTATAATTTAAAAGTCACAATGAGACCTTCACCCATCGAGCTTATACATATAATATGGATTTAGGGATGGTCTATGTTATTGACCACATTCTCCAATTATTACTCAATCGACTTAATAAAAACAACACTAGCTTATGTATGGGGATGTGAAAGTCATTGCATAAGTCTTATAATCATACCAATCAATAACCCCCTTAGTACTTACAACTTATTTATAAGAATAGATTATTTTTAAAACTTAAGAGAGAATTAATGAATTTTACACCATAATCATATTATAAAGTAATGGAATTTAGATAACAAATAATGTATAGGTTTATTCTTTATAACCTCAAATTCATTTTAATAAGACAAGTTTTAATAACCATTCCAACATCATAATAGCTTATCCAATAAATTAGTTTTCACATTAAAAAATAAAAATATTATAAACAATTGAATTTTATATAAAGGAAATATAAAATTCTAAGCATACTTTATAGGTTCTTTTAATAGTCAATTATTATGATATAAATATCAAAAAGTCTCAATTCATCTTACAAAAGAAAAAAGAAAAATACTAGGTGATACAAACTATTTTGTTTGATTATATCCCTACAGGGATATTAATTTTACTTGAATACATAGACTATAAATCCTTTATTTTCTTATATGCATAATGAATTATAATCCTAAAACTAGTGTTTCATCCTTAAATATGAATATTACAATTATTATTATTTCTAGTATCATACTAGGTTATACACTACTTTCATTGACTAGTCAAAGTATAATACTATAAATATTATGTTAACTTATCTAAAAAATTATTCATGTAAATATGGTTTGGACATTTTTATAAAATTAACATTTATTCTACCAACAAATTATCATGTCTCTTTCTCTAATCGGAATATACAACCTTCTTTTTGAATTATTTATTACACACTATTACTCATATCCATTCTTTCAAATCAATTCCTTGATGTACTTGATTTATTCATTTATTCAAATATTCATTTTAATTATTATCCCTAGGTGTTATTAAGTAGAATATTATGGGTTAAAATCTACATGGATAGAAAGAGACATGGAGAGGAGACTTAAGCTAGTAATATTATTGGAAATAAAGATATTTTTGGTTAAGGAATTGACTATAAAAGTAAGGAACTCTAAAAGATGTTGAGAATGGGGTATGCCCCACTTTAAATTTGAATGAATAAATAATAAAAAATGTTATATGTGAGGTTTGGATCACCTCTATTTTATCATAACTTAGATGATGAAGGAGAGTCACAAGAAAGAATACAATGACTGGAAATACCTCTACCAACCATGAAGAGAAAGTTAGAGAATAAGCCTAAATATATGGTACCAAAAATGATTCTCCTAAAGGTATTACAGGATGATGAGACCCTAATAAATTGTTTAGGATCATGTACCATAAAATATTTCATCCATTGTAAGTGGACAAAGTCACCCAAAATAGGATATTTGTTTTACAATTACTATCCTAGTTGGTCAATTCTATCTTTTATATTTTTCAACCCAAAATTCATAGTTTTGGTACACATAGCCCTAATTATTATAATTATCATATTACTCACTTGGTTTCAATATTCAAATCATTGTTTTTCCTGAAAAATATCTATCTTTCAATCTATATTATTCAAACATGTGACATCTTTAAAAAAGTGCACATTTGATGAAATGATAATATGTAATCAATAATTTTGAATATTATTCATGTTATTGTGTTCTTCCTAATATTACAATGAGAGTATCTTGTTCAAATATGGCCATACAAATCTCTTCTATTGAATATATATCATTGACACCTATTGTGAACTATTCAAATATCTATCCCTTCTTCTATTTTTTACACCTTGCTTTATTTAAGTGTCTAGTGTCATTGGTTTCAATATTGTAATAATACAAATATAGCATATATTCCCAAAAAAATGAAAAAACATTCAACTATAAAAAATCCAAAATCATGACTTGAGCATAATTGTAAATATAGTTTACATATTTTCAATGTTTTATTTATCTCATGATTATTAAAAAACATATTATTTCTAGATCACACATGTATTTCACTAGTGTTCATGAGTGTTGTGTATGACATATAAACTTTTATATCGACTATAATGTTTGAGTTTACACTACCCACTGGCCTTGATAAGTTGGGAGAATATTATTCATAGGTGATAGTATAAAAGTGTTATCATTATATATCACCTATATTTTTGAGCTTTCATCTTATTACAAATGTCTTACTAGACATTTTTATATTATATAGTGTACATGAATATGGTATTTTATAGGATATGATCACATTACATATGCATAGTTTATAATATCTTTGTTAACTATATGTTACATTGACCTTTTTTTTACTTGTAGCTATTATATCACATGTTTTTTAATTATTTTTTTAACCCTTGGCCCTTATGTGCAAACACTTGATTAGTTTATCTCTATGAAATCTTGTGTATTGTGTAATAAATTTGATCATGTAATTTTGAATGTTGGCCCTATGTGTTTGTGAAACTTGAATATGACCCTTATTTTTGAAATTATTAATGTATATCATATATTCAATTTTATACTCTAATACATTTGAATATGTCACATGTATGTGGCCCTTGGCCTTTATATTCAAAATTTTATATCATTGTACTTGTTGTGTGCATGCTTGTTGAGCTTAATCAAGTTTGATAAGTGTCATGATTGATATCATGCACTTATAACATAAAATAATAGTTATATTCATAATTATATAATATTCATTGATATATTCTATAGGACTTGCTTCTGGGGTTATATGAAAAAACCAAAATTTACTATGCTAACACACTTTTCCCATATGCTACAATTTTTAATGATGGAATCTTTACTTTTCATGTTTCAAGCTGAGTTTTATTTTGAGATGATTGAATTTTTAGGATATATTTGATCACCTAAAAAGGGTAAATTTTAGTGGGATTCTCATGCATAAGATAATCCTTTTTCAAAGATAAAAAATTAGTTTTAGCACAATTATAGATTCAACTTTTGAAAAATGTTTAAAAAATCTATTATTGACACATATTATGGGGGAATATGACATGAATATGCCATCATATTTATGTTTCAAAAATAAAATTCACATAGTTTCAAAGTTTAAAATATAAGTTACAATTATCATCTACATATAATTTAAAATTCTACAATTACAAGGACATGATACAATTTTATGCCACATTCTTCATTATAATTTTTCTAGTTGTAGAAATGGTAGGATAATGGGTGTACTCCATTATCATTTGATCATGCATTTAGGAAAAAAATCAAAATTCAATCTACAAGCCATCTATAATGTTTGACTTAGCTTAGGTGCATAGTGAATGACTTGGAGTTCATTGTGCACTCTAAAATCATGTGTCAAAATCCATTTAGGATTTCAAATCATTTAAAATCTTATAATTAAAAAGATAAATTGAGGTAAATTTAGGTTTTATCATCCACCAATGGTTGTTGTTTCTATTCTATAAGTGAAAATTCATGTTGGGGTTTTATGACCCCTAATTCTTCTCTAATGGCTTATCTAAGGAACCATATTCTCCAAGTGCTTCATGAGAGGCACTAATTATCCAATGCTTCAAGGAAGCATTATCATCAGGAAAAGTAAAAAATAACAACATTGGTTTTACACTTTAGGTATATTCCTTCCATACTCTCATTTTAATTTTTAAATTTAAATCAATCTTAAAATCTTAAAAATTTCATTGAAATTTATAAATAATCAAAGTATAAATAAATGTTTAAAATTTTTAAATTCAACCTTTCAAAATTTCAATTTTCAAAACAAATTAACTATTTCATGTGTTCTGTAAGGTTTACCAAAATGTAAAGTGCCTTTAATAATTGAAGTATCCAACTCAAAAATAAAGTCTGTTGGCATGTTTTTTCCATTGATTTCAAGGTTGATCCAATTGATGTCAAGGTGCATATAGTGAAGGTGTATGGTGAGTGGTCATTAAAGTATGTGCATGATATGATAAGGTCATGGAGGATGCTCAAAGAGAAAACTAATGACTATATAGGAAGCCATGTGTCAAGATAAAATTTGGAGGCATGAGAGAATTTTAAGGAAAATAACATCTTACAGTTACATAAATGAATATGTCCAAGTGTCAAAGCTATTCAAGTACATGGAATAAATATGCCTAGTCATATGAAGCTTGGTCATGTGGTTTTAGGTATATATGAGGCTATAGAAGATTGTTTTCATCAATAAAGAGAATGGTGTAGTTATATGAGTGAGATGTAATGTATTATGTCTAATTTTTTGATGTTTTATTGAGGTCATGACATGGAAGGAACAAGTCAAGGCATCAAGTACTTAAATAGCCTAAGCCTAGTCATGGTATAAAGAGACCTTGTGAGAAGGTTTAACCATGGTGGTTTAGTGAGATGAGTGAACATAGGCATGAGTGGTTATATGAGGTTTTTTTATCATGTGTGTGATGCATTGGAACACTCATGAGATTTTCAAGGCAAGTCTACATGGGTAGGACCTTCAGTTTAGATATGCATCTAGACCTCTCTTCAACCTTACCTAGCCTAATGAGGTATCATGATCTATTGTCAAGGCATGTGAAGGATGTATGCAGTTTTTTAAGAATGAAATAGGTTTTTTCAGTATGTTATTAATGTATATAATTCATGAAAAGAGGCATGAAGGTTAGTTTTAAGGCCTAATGTGGTTTACAGGTCAAGGTCTAGAGAGCAAAGAGAGAGAATGTGGACTAATGAAGGGCCATGGTCATATTTCAAGGTGATTTATCTCATGTAATAATTTCAATAGGTGAGGTAAGTTGCTTCAAGTTTTTAATGTAGTATGAGGTTCTATTTGGAAGGACAGGGCATGAAAAGTTGTTTAGTGGTCTCTCGAGTGCTCAAAATGAAGGGTTCTCAACCCTAGAAGGATTTCATTATGATAATTATCTCTAAAAATATTTGTATGGTAACATATTATATTAATGTTAAATGGGTAAGGGTACTAAATAAAAATTAAATTCATTAGTCTTTGGATTGTGGGGCTATGCTTTATGAATGATTATTAAAAGTGAAAACAAGTTTAAACCCTCTTAGAACCCTAACAAGGACCTGATGTTGAAGATGTTGATAAAAAATATATAGAATAGATTTTTATTCTTAGGTAATATATTTTATATTTAATTTTACTCTCTCTGGTACCTCTATGTGGTATTGGTTAGAGAGAGGAGAGAGAAAATGTTGAGTTATAGGCTTATTTCTGAAGAAGTTGTTGTAGAAGTCAAAAGTTGCATTGAACATAATAAGAAAATGGATGGAGGAAGAAGGTAAAGACTAATTTTTAATGTATGTTTTGTTTTATTAATATTTAATTGTACTCAAATGTTATAAACTATTCATACAAGTTAGCCAGTCACTAATAGGCCTAATGGTGGAAATAACTAAAAACCTAAGCAACCGTGAGAAGATGAATTAGAATGTGTTTTCATGATATAATGATGAAAAAAACTTCATGGATATTTTTTTTGACACTATTATGTATTTTTAATTCTTTTCAAAAATATTGGAAGTTAGGTATGGTGGTGAAAATGATGAATCCAATATGGCTTGTCTGACTCAATGAGGTCTATGTGCAATGAGGTCAACAAATTGGTCTATAAGACCAATAGTTACCACTAGAACATATGATGTTTATATTTTAATATGATTTGGAGTTTTATAGGATAATATTCATGTATTTTAAATCTTTTAAAGTGTTTATATAGGTGATGGAGGTCTATGTCACCATGACTATGTTTTGAGGTAATTTGGCAATTCTAAGTGAGTGAGTTGTAGAGGTGTTTTTGAGGCTCTATCTATTGATTTGAATTATATAATGAATATAGTGTTGTTTTTTTTAATTTTAAATTCATTTTAATTCTTTTTAAAATATTTTAATTTAGTGTAATAGGTTGAAAATTTGAAGCCAAAATGGCTTGTCTAGTTTGAGCAAGATTGTGTGAGATAAGGTCAAGAGATTGGTCTGCAAAACCAAAATTTGATATTAGAGCTTATGTTTTTTGTGATTGAGATTATTTTAAAGATGTTATATAGGATTTTTAATGTATTTATAATAATTTAAAGTATTATTTTATGTGTTTTATTTCAATTAGTTTGATGACTGGCTTTTGATAGTCCTTATAGTTCTAAGTGAACACACTGAAGAGATGAGTTTAAGCCTTTTTACCCTAAGTTGAAGTGTTTCAAGAATTTGGTGATGAAATTGAGGTCATATATAATATATATATTAAATTTTTCAGCTTTTTTTATTTTATTAAGTTAATTTTACCTTTAGTATTGAAAGACATATTTTTGGTGTACACATGCATAATATGACTAAGTACTAATGAGGAGTTTCAAGTAATGATTTGTTGTAAACTATATTGTTGAGCATAGAAGAAATTATTGGATAATTATTTTATTTTTATATAATATTTTACTTCTGTGTGTGGAGTATTAAAGTGTTCTAAATAAGGCAAAGTGTAATGTGTGTCTAAGAAGACCTAATAGGTCTCTATAAGACCGAAAAGAGAATGAGGCCTAATTGAGTCATGACAGACCAAAATGGACTCAAATATTCTTTGATTCATGTCTAAAATGTGTCCTAAGACATATTATATGGATTAAATTATATTTTAATGGTGTGTGGCTAACTAAGTGGTATATTAATAAGGAATGGTATATATACAAGGTAATTTTAGGCCTATTTAAAATATAAGAGTGTATGCAAATGATATAGCACATTATTGAGTAGAAAGAGGTATTTTAGACCATCATAATAGTGTATAAGATATATAATTAATATCTTAAATTATTTATACATATGAATATCAAGGTCATATGACCTACTCAGTCTTAAAGAGATTGAGTTGATTGAAGAGGCCTAGAAGATAGTTTGAGAGGAGTAAGAGTGTGAAGAAATAAAGAAGTGCTCATAAACTTTTGGATTATAAATATAGTGTTCTTAAGGTGATTAAATAAATTAGGTGGCTAATTTGGTCTTGATTCATTTAGGGGGTTGATATCTCCTTGCAAGTGGGTGCTTACTAAATCCTCGTCAAGTAGGTGTTTGGTTAGTTGGGGTTGGTGCTCCATGTGGATTTGGTGATTTAATAAATTTAATTTTTGTATTATATTACTATATTCCATTTTAAAATATTAGTTTTTCTAATTCCCCTTGAGTTTTTACCACATATATTATATGTTCTTATGTTTCATGATTATGTGGATAGTTTTTTATGGTTGCTTGAATGGTTCATGATTGATAAATTATAATTGAATGAAAGGTTTTGAATAATAAATTAAACCCCCCTCTTAGTCATTATGATTAAAAAAATTGGTATCATATTATTTTCTTTGAATTAGGCCTAACAGCCCAAAGGAGATCCTAGAAGTAATGATGGCTAGTAGTCAAGTTTAAGGAGGTTTCCCTACCAATAAGGTTCCATTCTTTAATTGGACTAATTATGATTTTTATAAAATAATATTGAATAAATATATAATTTTAGTGGGATATGATATATGTAAATCAATTGTGGATGGATAGACTCCACCTCCTACACCACTAACTGATACAATAGGCATGAAGGCAAGTGAGAACAATTTTAAGGCATTACATGTCATTCTATATGGCCTATAAGAGGTAGAGTTTGTGAAAGTGATGAATTATGAGTTATCCAAGCTGATATGGGACAATTTTAAGATTATATATGAGTGAGAGACTAAGGTGAAGATTGATAAATTGTAAACTCATATAAGGTAGTTTGAAAGTCTAAGTATGAAGGAATACGATTATTGCATCCTACCTATTAATGGTTGATGAGGTTGTCAATGCCATTATAGGTCTCAAATAAGAATTGAAAGAGTCTATAATTGTTCCAAAGGTATTGAGATCTTTAAACTCTAAATTTGATTCAAATATGTCTATAGTATAAGAAATTCAAGATCTAGATACACTTCAGATAGATGGGATTCATGACATCTTGACTACTTATGAGATGAGAAAAAATGACGGAAAACCTCTTAAGAAGAAATTATAATTCAAATATGAGAATAAATAAAGATCCAATAAGGTCAAGGATGAGGTATGTTCAAATATTGATGATGATGAATTGATAGCCATGTTTTCTAGGAAATTGAGGTTTTGATTTGGTAAGTACAAGGGTAAGTTTCCTTTAAAATGTTTCAACTATGGTAATATTAGTCAATTTGAATCCAATTATCCTAATAATGATAATACTAAGCATGATGAATAACATGATGAACATCATGGTGATGATATTAAGGTCTATAATATTTACAAAAAAAAGAAAGATTTCAAGAAGTATGAAAGTAAGAAAGGGTAATTAAAGAACAAGAAAATTTTCTATACCAAAGAAGATCATAGTTCATTTGGTGTAAATGACACAATTAAATCTAATAATGATGATGATAGTAATTAAAATGAACATGACAACAATGAAACCTTATTCATGGTTATAGAAATAGATAATGAGGGTTGTGTAAAAGGGAAAGGCCTAATGGATGATGAAGAATCAAATGATGAAGAGGCCAAAGTGAACCTTGAGGCAGAATTTGTGAGATTTCTAGAGGATTTGAAGTTCTAAATAAGTAATAATCAGAAACTAAGATCTTTAGTTAAGTATTATGAATATTATATTGGTTTGTTTGAAAAGAGACTAAGTAACACATCCAAGGAGCATGATGAGATCATCAGTTAGGTTGAAACTCAAATGGATATAGTCATTGATATCCTAAAGGCTAAGGAATAAGAATTTACTAGGTATGAATAAAAAATGAAGTCCTTAAAGTCATAATTGGATCAAACAAATAGCAAGATGAAGACCTGTGAGAAGTTTGAAAAGAGAATTGAGGCCTTGGATGACATTTTGAGTAGTTAAAAGTTTACCAATGATAAGGAAGGTCTTGGTTTCAAATTAGATTAAAATTAAAACAAGAATAATACTAGTGTGATCAATAAGGTCAAACTCAAGAACAATATGAAAACAAATTTTGTTACATAACCTAATGTCATATGGTATGCATATTCATTCAATGGTTACTATCTATCATGTAGTTATTTTTATCATAAAGCAAGAGAGTCTAGAATACCCTCCAAGAATGAGTACTCATGGAAATATATAAGGAGTCAAATTTTACATCAGTAAATATATATGATTAATGTTGTTTTCTATAATTTTCTTAACATTGGTCATATTTCAATATTAAATCATCATGAATCATCAAGATATAACAAGAATATTTAAGCTATTAGAGTCTAAAGACAACACCAAGGTGTGAAATCCAAAGATAGTCAAGCTTAATCCTAATTATTCTATAATCCAAAGTGGACTATTTTATATGGTGGAGCATAAACATATATTAAAGAGTATGAATAATGTTCTTTATCAACTCATATTATTGACCACTTGCATGATAAAGAGGCCAAGCCAAATATGCTAATCAATCCTAAAAAGATATTAAAGGATCATCAGTCTTGTGAGAGCTTAAATATCTATGAATATATTGATTTTTTGTTGTTCTGAGTTCCCTATGGTAAGGGGTGAATCCATTAGGCTTCATGAAGACACTCATCAGTCAGTGGAAGCTTGGTCTCCATCATGAAGACATATTGAAGAATGTTGATAGAGCTAGAAGTCGTATTGGTATCAAGATAATTTAATGAATATGATGATGCTTTGAGAGTCATAATGACTCATATGGTGAGCTAAATATATGAAGAAAAATGGGGAGTCATAATTCATCAGTTGATGTCAATAATATGGTGGCTTAGTGTGTGATCAAAGGTTTGAGTCATATCAGTCATGTTAAGGACAAGGTGAGTGGTCTTGTGATTTGAGTTCATTTGAAGGAGGTATGCATGGAGTAAGGGAGATAATTTTCCTTTAATTATTAATATTATATGTGTTTATATTTTATTTCAATAAGGTGGGATTATGGATGTTGTAGGTGTGATCATAGTTTCTTGAGGTCCAATGATCAGATGAAAGTTTTTGGAAGACCCTTTGCCATTAATGTCAAAGGGGGAGAAAGAATAGAATGGGGAGATAAGAATCATTAGGTTGTAGTTTTTTTACCATCAATTAAAAATGGGGAGTATATTGGCATGTTTTTATCATTGATGTTAAGGTACATCTATTGAAGGTGCATGGTGAGTGGTCATTGAGGTATGCGTATGATATGACAAGGTCATAGAAGATGTTTAAAGAGATAACTAATGGATAAATAGGAATACATGTGAAAATAGATAATTTGAAGGAAAATAATGTCTTATGGTTGCATAAAGTCATAGGTCAAGGTTTCAAAGGTATTTAGGTATATAAAAGAAAGATGCCTAGTCAAATGAAGCTTGGTCATGTGGTTTTAGGTCTGTATGAGGCTATGGAAGATTATTGTCATCAAAAAAGAGAATGGTACATTTATATGAGTTATATGTAATGTGTTATATCTTATTTTTTGATGTTTTATTGAGGTCATGACATGGAAGGAATAGTTTAAGGCATCAAGTGGTTAAATACCCTAATCTTAATCATGGCATGAATAGACCATGTCAGAAGGTTTGATCATGGTGGCTTGGTTATATCAATCCACATAGGTATGAGTGTTTTTTATAAGGTTTTTTGAGAATGTTTATTAGTCATGGAAACCACTCATGATAGTTTTAGGGTAAACCTATGTGGGTAGTACCTTTAGTCTAGGTCTACATCTAGACCTCTCTTAAACCTTGCCTAGCCTAATGAGGTATCATGGTCTATTGTCAAGGCATGAAAATTATGTATGAAATATTTTAATAATGAGATAGGTTTTTTTTTGAATATTTAAGGTGGATAATTCATGGAAATAGGCATGAAGGTTAGTTTTAAGGCCTAATGTGCTTTGCAAGTCAAGGTCTAGAGAGCAAAGAGAGAGAATAGAGAGCAAAGAGAGAAAATGTGGCCTAATTAAGGGTCATGATAATATTTCAAGGTGTTTTATATCACACAAGAATTTATATAGATTAGGTATGTTTTTTCAAGTTTTTTCATGTATTTTGAGGTTCTATTTTGAAGGATAAGGCATGAAAAGTTGTTTGGAGGTCTCTCAAGTGCTCAAAATGAAGTATTCTCAACCTAAAAAGGATTTTATTATGCTAATTAGCTCATAAAAACTTTTAATTGGAACCTAATATATTAATTTTATATGGGTGAGGGTACTATATCAAAATGATAGGCATTAATTTTTGTATTTAGGGGTTATACTTTATGAACGATCGTTTCGAGTAGAAATAGGTTTAAACCCTCTTAGACCCCTAATAAAGACCTGATGTTGAATATATTGATCAAAATTGACCATAATATATTATTATGCTTAGATAAGATATTTCATATTGAATTTTACTCTCCTAGGTACCTCTAGGTGGTATTGGTTAGAGAGAGGAGAGATAAAATGTTGAGTTAGGCTTCTTTCTAAATAAGTTACTATAGAAGTCAAAAGTTGCATTGAACACATTAATAAATTGAATGGAGGAAGAAGGTAGAGACTAATTTTTCATGTATATGAAGGTTTATATATATTTATTAGTCCTAAAAGTTTCTATACTGGTCATCTAACTTATACAGTCGCTAATAGGCCTAATGGTGCAAATAGTGAAAAACCTAAGCAATAATGAGAAGATGAATTAGAATGTGTTTTCATTATATAATGATGAAACAAAGTGCATGGAGATGTATTTTTAGAATTTTATTTATTTTTAATTCTTGGTATAAATATTTGAATTTAGGTAGAGTGGTGAAAATGATGAAGCCAAAATGGCTTATCTAACTCAGTGAGTTCTGTGTGTAATGAGGTCAACAAATTGGTCTCTAAGACTAATAGTTTCCACTAGACCATATGGATTTTATTTTTTAATATGGTTTTTAGTTTTTATATTATCCTATTAATTCATTTTAAGTCTTTAAAATTGGTCATATAGATGTTTTAGGTCTATGTCACCGTGATTGTGCTTTGAGGTAATTTGGTAGTTTTAAGTGAGTGAGATGCAGAGGTGTTTTTGAGGATATATATCTTGAGTTTAAGTGTATAATGAATATGGTGTTATTTTTTGTAACTTTAAATTCTTATTAATTGTTTTTAAAATATTTTAAGTTAGCGTAAGGTTGAAAATTTGAAGCCAAAATGGCTTATTTGGATCAAACAAGACTGTGTGAGATAAGGTTAGGAGATTGATCTGCAAGACTGATATTTGATATTAGAGATTAAGTTTTTTGTGATTTATGTTGATATTAATATGTTATATAATATTTTTAATTTATTTATAATCATTTAAAGTGTCATTTTAGGTGTTGGATGTCAAGTAGTTTCATGACTGGCTTTTGACAATCCTGGTAGTTCTGAGTAAACATACTGAAAAGATGAGTTTAAGCCTTTTTTCCATGATTTGAAGTGTTTTTAATCATTTTGTTATAAAAATAAGGTCATATATAATCTATATATATGTAATATTTTTATCCTATTTGAGTGGATTAAGTTAGTTTGATCTTTAGTATTTAAGGACATATTTTTGGTGTACACAAGCCTAATAGGACTGAGTACTAATGAGGGGTTTCAAGTAGTGATTTGTTATAAAATGTATTTTGAGAATATATGACATAATTTGGGGTATATTTTATTATTATATGATTTTTTCATACTGTGTGTGGTGTTTTAAAGTGTTCTAAGGAAGGCAAAGTGTAATGTGTGTGTAAGAAGGTCTAATAAGTCTCTATGATACCTAAAAGAGAAATGAGGCCTAATTGAGTCATGAAAGACCAAAATGGACTAAAATATTATTTTAATCATGTATAAAAAGTTTTAATAATACCTATTATATGGTTTACCTAAAAGGTTAAGGTTGTGTGGCTGACTAAGTAGTAGATAAATAGGGAATGGTATATATACAAGGTAGTTTTAGACCTATTTGAAAAAGAAGAGTGTATGTAAATGAAATAAAACATTATTGAGTATAATTAGGTATTTTATATAATTATATTAGTTTATAGGATCTATAATGA